>CABHPQ010164803.1:0-25206 GCA_902168405.1 Peromyscus aztecus | reverse complement strand
TGGAGCTCACTTGGTAGCCCAGGCTGGCCTCGAACTCACAGAGATCCGCCTGCCTCTGCCTCCCGAGTGCTGGGATTAAAGGCGTGCGCCACCAACGCCTGGCTCAAATTTATTCTTTTGCCCTCCTAACTACAATGAGAAATTTCCAAGTATGAGGTAACAATATGCTCTTGGAAAAGCCACAAACTACAGAATTAGGCTAAACAAAATAACAAACCATTCAAAGATTAATTATGTTAAATGAATGGTACTTTAATATTTATGCCTCAAAGACTGTTTTCTTTTGCAGCTAAAAAGAGCTCATTATATATCTATTTTCATAGAATGATCTGTATTTTCTTCCCCTCTGTAACTGCCACCTAAGACATAAATGCTCAAGGTGGCTCACATAAGACAATCTCTCTCTCCCTGGGGCCTCACCATGTTGTCACTCTGGCTGGCCTTGAACTCAGACATCTGCCTATGTCTGGAGTGACAGAATTAAAGAAAGGCATGCCTCACTATGCCTGGCCCAACAATTCAGTCTTAGTAAATATGTAACAACAGGAGAAATTCCCTCTTGATTATTCATCTATGAGGACTCAGCCAAATGCTTGCTGTAAATTTTTCTGGGAACTTTTCTGGGAGGGTGCATGACTATGTTTCCTAGGCTAGCCTCAAACTCCTGGGCTCTAGGAATCCTTAGGGCTCAGTCTCCAGGGCAGCTAGATAACAAGTGCCCACATGCCACACTCTGCCAGCTTCCCTTCACCTCTACTACTAAAACAGATTTAATTCTCTTCCTTTTGTGTTTCTAAAACTTGGCTCAGTCTTAACACTGGAGAAGAAAAAATGGAAAGAAAAACTTGTTTTGGTACCTGCGCCCACCCACTTTTGAAACAGGGTCTCACTGTGTTTAAGGCCAGCCTGGAACTCAGATCCACCTGCCTCTGTCTCCCAATTGCTGGGATTAAAGACTTCTACCAACATGTCCAGCCCTTGGTTGTTTTTGATACAGGGCCTAACTATGTAGCTCAGGCTTGCTTAGAACTCTTATGTAGCCCAGGGTATCCTGAAACTCAATACTTTTTTCTCTGCCTCTGGTGTGGTTAGATTTTGAGTGCATTATCATACCTACATTGTTTGAGACATTCTCTCAGGCCAAATATGGCCTTGAATGTCACTATGTAGCTGAGGTTGGTCTAGAACTCTTGATCTTCCTGCCTCCACCTTCAGTATTAGGCATGGTAGACTTGTACCACTATGCCAGGTCCATTGTTTTGGTTTTCTTTCTTTTTTTGAAACAGGGTTTCTCTGTGTAGTTCTAGCTGTCTTGGAACTTGCTCTGTAGAGCAGGCTGGCTTTGCCTGCCTTTGTCTCCTGAGTACTAGAATTATAGGTATACATCATCACACTCAGCAGAATTCATATGTATTTCCTCCTTTATTGCCATGATTTAAATGAAGAAAATATGTATCTCCTAATTACTATATTACTTGACCCCCAACCCCAAGATAATACTCTCCCTCACTTTATCCTTATGATGGAATCATGAACACAAGCTCCCAAAGAATCAGAGCCCATTAGATTTCATTTAAATACCTTTTAAATTGAAAAATTAAAAAACCACGTTGTTGTACACTGCATAGCACACGTGTGGAGGTCAGAGAACAACCCCCAGGAGTCTGTTTTCTCCTTCTACCACGTGGGTGCTGGGGATTGAGCTGAGGTAGTCAGGCTTAGCAACAATGCCTTTACCCAGTTAATCATTTTGTTAGTTGTAACATTATCTTCTGAATTATTACATAAGAGAAAAACTGTGGACAAACAGAACATTACTTGGGTCAAAAGTGATTGTTTCTCATTGTTTGGGGTGTGGATAAAAGTAACAGTATTTATTTAGTACTTGATTAATATACAAAATTCGATGGGAAGATGTAGAAGCTCATTGTTTTCCCTAAAGGAATTTATAGTCTTACAAAAGCACACAGGAGGTAGAGGATGGTGGGTTTCTATGATTTGGGGGCCAGCCAGAAGATACAGAAAAGAGGAGTGATGAATTATTGGTCCATGTTTCTCCCCAAAGTCTGTTCTCAATATCAGTCCCTTTGCCTCTGTGCCTCAGGGTCCTCATTTCAAGTAGGAACTTGTAAAAAAGTGTAGAACCCAGAAGTGCAGGAAACATCTGGAGACATTTGCTCTCAGTGAAGAAACCCCTTTGTGCCAGCAAGATGTGTAGCTAACACTTGCATAGTATTTTAGAGAACTGTCTGGGAGACTCTGGTTCTTTTTCCTTCTTCCTTTTTTTTTTTTTTTAAATTAAAACCATAGGGTCTTATTATGTACCCTTCAGACTAGGCTGGCCTTCAGCTTAGAGACCTGCCTGTCTGACTCTTGCCACTGTGCCTGCTGAGTAACTCTCCCTACACATACAGTACTGAGAATCAAACCTGGGGGCTCATGTAAGCTAGCTAAGTACTTTAGCACTGAGCTATATCCCTAGCTGCATATCTATTTTTAAGTTATAATCATCTGTAATGACTACTGTAGTTTTATAATGAGCTTTAAGTTGAGACTCAGGCTGGAGATGGCTCAGTGATTAAGAATGGTGGCTGCTCTTCCAGAGAGTCTTCCTAGGTTCAATTCCCAGCACTCATACAGTGACTCACAACCATAATATAGACCAAAATTCCAGTTTTGAATAGCCAATGCCCTGTTCTGGTTTCTGAAGGCAAAGAATGGGGCACAAACACACATGCAGACAAAACACCCACCCACCCTCAGACACAAATAAATAAATAAATGAAACTCTGGATTTTTCTACATAAATCTTATGAGTTTGTCAATTTGCAAAAAAGCATGCTAGAGTTTTGACATGATTTATAGATTCTAAACAATTTCAATTTGGTGATGTAATCTTGGATATTAAAAGATATTGGGCCAGGTGGTGGTGGAGCATACCTTTAATTCTAGCACTCGGGAGGCAGAGGCAGGCAGACCTATGTGAGTTCAAGGCCAGCCTCGTCTACAGACTAAGTTCCAGGACAGCCTAGGTTACACAGAGAAACTCTGTCTAGGAAAAAAAAAAAAAAGATATTGGTGATTACTGCCCTTGCAGAAGACCTAGGTTTAGCTCTAGCACTCACATGGTGGCTCTCAATCATGTGTTTTTCAAATTCAAAGAGGTTCACCTGCCTCTGCCTCCAAATGTTAGGATTAAAGCCTGGCCACCCCTCACCCCCAGCCCTAGCTCATAACCATTTATAATTCCAGTTCCAGAGTATCTGACACCCTTCTCTGGAGTCCATATGTAATCCCTGCACACGGTACACAGACACACATGCGGGTAACACACGCATATAAACTAAAAAATTATTTTTAATTATGTTTATAATTGTCACGCCTTCTTAATGAACTGATCTTTTAATTATAAATGTTCTTCCGGGGCAAATGAGATGGCTCAGAAGACCGGCACCAAACTGGACCCCACATGGTGGAAGGAGGAACTGACTCCCAGAAGTTGTCCTCTGGCTTCCACACGTACACCATGCATGGGCATGCCCATGCCTATACAGAAGAACACATTAAAAAAAGGGTTTTCTCGACTTTACTAGTTTTCTTTGGGGGGCTGCTCCAGTCTTTTAATTTCTCTTATGGTTCCTGATTGTGTTATCTTTTTCAAGCTTTTTATTTTCAACCTGTCTTTAAAGTGTGACTTCTCTGTAAAACAATACGTAGTTGAATCTTGTTTTTTATTCAGCCTGTGAGAACTTACAGTGTTGAGTAAAGAATGTCTTACATTATTAATATTGTTCTTTTAAACCAGACAATCGGGATGTAGAGTAACGTTTCTACAATTAACGTTTAAAATACTCTAGTAACAAGTGAAACACATTCTTCTAATTTAGTGACCTACCTCTCAGCCACTGCTAGCAGCCGTTCCGGCCTAAATGTACCCTCGGTGTCAATGTACATGGCCTTTCCTTCACCTCCACCACGATCAATGGGAAGCTGGAGAGAAAAAAAGAACAGTGGAAACCACTACTCTTCTGATACAGCTTGCCAAGTTCCCCATGGTAAATCTAATTTCCTCCACTCCAAATAAGGGTGAAAACACTTTAAGACACTGGGCATCGGTAGTGCACACCTTTAATCCCAGCACTCCGGAGGCAGAGGCAGGAGGAACTCTGCAGCCTGGTCTACAGAGCAGTTCTAGGACAGCCGGGGCTACAGAGAAACCCTGTCTCGAAAACCAACCTAACAAACAAACAAACAAAAAACCTAACACTTTAACCCTGAAAACACATACACACTATATTATAATCTCAAAAAATAAAAAATTATAATTATGAAAACCAACCAACCAAAAAAACCAACTTTAAAATAATGAACTTGGAATGATGGGTCTCACCTTACCTGTATTCCCATCCAGGAGGCAGAAGCAAGAGGATCTCCATGAGTTTGAAGCCAGCTTAGACCACATATTAAGTTCCAAGACAGGCTGGGTTACAGTACGAGACCTTGCACCAGGAAATAAAACAGCATGGGGCTGGAGAGATGGCTCAGTGGTTAAGAGCACCAGCTGCTCTTCCAAAGGACCTAGGTTCCATTCCCAGCACCTACATGGTAGCTCACAACTGTCTGTAACTCCAATTCTTGGGAATTTGACGCCCTGAAACATTTATGCAGGCAAAACACCAATGCACAGCAAACAAAAATAAATAAATAAATAATTTGAAAACAAAACCAAAATAGAGCAGGGCCTGTATAAATAGCTCCATAGTTAAAAGCACTGCCTGTATTTCCAGAGGACCCAGGTTTCATTCCCAGAACCCAACTGGTGACTCACATCCCTGTACTCTAATTCTAGGGGATCCAAAATGCTATTCTGGCCTTCATGGGCACCAGACATACACACACATACACATACAGGCAAAACACCCAGACACATTAAAATAAAACAAAATGACAATCAGAGGCAACAGGACTTAATACAAGTTAATAATAACAGACATGAAACACATAAAACTAGTGTTTTGTCAGAGTTGTACTGCTTTGAAACAATCCAAAGTACATGATAAAACTACATAGTAAGACTGATCAGTTCAAATGTCACACATGTAATAACAGGCAATGATAGCCCATCTCTCTGTCATCACATATGAAAAGGATCAGTTCAAGGTCAGCTATGTAGTGAATTTGAGGTCAGCCCTAGCAACACAAGACCCTACCTCAAAACAAACCCATCTGTGATGATATACTTGTAATATAAGAAATAAAATTTGCCTGAAGACCAGAGGACAGAGCTAGCCAGAGTTAGCCATAGAGGTCAGACAGTGGTGGCACACACCTTTAATCCTAGCACTCAGGAGGCAGACACATCTGGATTTCTGTAAATTCAAGGCCACACTGGTCTACACAGATCAATCCAGTCTAAAAGAGAAACAGAGCCAGACAGTGGTGGCACACACCTTTAATCCCAGCACTTGGGATCACACACCTTTAATTCCAGCAGTAGGAAGGTTGAAACAGGAAGTGATATGACTCGGAAGAGAAAGGAATATAAGGCAGGAGGAGACAGGAACTCTGGCTTCATTTAGTCTGAGGAGTTGGTGAGGTAAGAGGTGGTAGCTGTGGCTTGCTCTGCTTCTCTGAAATTTTAGCTTTCACTCTGATATCTGGCTCCAGGTTTTCATTAAGACCAATTAGGATTCGTGCAACACCCATCCTTCCTGAGTATGGAAAGGCACTTGTAATCCCAGTGCTGTGAGAAGTAGAGGCAGAACCTGAGCTTGTGTAGTCCAGGGTGGCTTTGAACTCACAAGAGATCCAGATGGATCTCTGCCTCTGCCTCCCGAGTGCTAGGATTAAAGGTGTGTACCACCACTGCCTGACTTCTATGGCTAACTCTGGCTAGCTCTGTCCTCTGGTCTTCAGGTAAATTTTTTTAGATTACAAACATATCACCACATTTCCTCTTTTTTGTCTACAATAATAAAAGGTTATAACTACTATAAGAAAAACTATATACAATATATACAATCAAGAATTACATTAATAATGTTCAGTCCATTAACAACTGACAAATTCAGAGAAAATACTCCATTATTTATCATATTTTGGTGAATTCAAAGTGTTGTACTTAATTCACTTTCTATTCTAACTTGTATTACAAACCGAAAACTATCTTTTGATGTCTTTCAAACTTACATACTTTACACCTCTTTAGTTTCTTTTCTGAATTTGTTAACAAGGAAAACTGTAACTATCTAGTCTTCAATTCCCTCAGAGACCCAAGAAGGAAATAATATTACCTTAGTAAGCAGGAAGTACAAACAAGTGACTTCCAAAAAATGTGAGAAATGACAGAAACAGCTGGCTGCCTGGACAGTCACCCAAGGCTCCTCTGCAACGTTGGGGCACTTATCTTGGGCCTACAGGCCTAGCATATCTAACAGACATTTCTGTGAAGCAGGTTATTCTGAAGGGCTGTCCTACCTTGTCTTAGCAAGGTTCAGCAGTCCTTTCTTTTGTGTCCTGCTTGTCTGTTTGGACAGCATACTATCAGTAGCTGAGGCAAGGGCACTTTCTTGCCCAGTGGCTACCTTTTGCCACAAAGAAACCTCATAAGGATGTTCTTTGATGCCCATCATCTTCTCTGAAAGATTGGTGCTGCCAGGAGCAGACATGTCTCATTGTCATTGAAAAAAAAAACCCCAAAAACTATGTTATTAAAATATCTTAAATGCCATATTGTGTAGATTTCTAAGTGTTTGAAGACCATCTGTCTGTCTAAAATATATCTGTTTGACCTTGAAAATATGTCTAACCTAACTACAAGTTCTATTGTAATACTACTAACCAGCATTTCTTTATTATCCTAAATAGTTTGTAATAATAACTTTCAAGGACTAGCAATTTACATTACATTGTTAAATGAGCTGTATAGGTACAATACCTTAACAAGATTAGAAGTATGCCGGGCGGTGGTGGCGCACGCCTTTAATCCCAGCACTCGGGAGGCAGAGGCAGGCGGATCTCTGTGAGTTTGAGGCCAGCCTGGGCTACCACGTGAACTCCAGGAAAGGCGCAAAGCTACACAGAGAAACCCTGTCTCGAAAAACCAAAAAAAAAAAAAAAAAAAGTAGTACAATTTCTGCTGGGTCTGAATATCTCTATAATCTGTTTTAACAAGTTTTTCTAAAACTTTTATCTTGGTAGTCACATTAACCAACATTTTTAATGATAAAACAGAAATGATCAAACAAATAATATTTATAATTGACATTACATAAATCCCATCAACATTATCCTCTCATTTAATTGTTCCATTTTCAGACCGTCTAGCATATTATTAAACAGAGACCAAACTCCTTCCATTGTAATAGTGTTTCCCATTTTTTGTTGTTGTTGTTGTTTTGTTTTTTGAGACAGGGTTTCTCTGTGTAGTTTTGGTGCCTGTCCTGGATCTTGCTCTGTAGACCAGGCTGGCCTCGAACTCACAGATATAGACCCGCCTGGCTCTGCCTGCTGAGTGCTGGGATTAAAGGCGTGTGCATCACCACCAACCACTCGGCTGTTTCCCATCCCCCCCCCCCAACTGAGGACCGAACCCAGGGCCTTGTGCTTGCTAGGCAAGCACTCTACCACTGAGCTAAATCCCTACCCCACCCCCCATTTTTTTAATGTAGAAAAAAAACCTCTTAACTAATTTCTCCCTTTAAGGAATCCCAATTGACTCACCAAATCTGCTGACAATGACTATTCAGATGACAGTGTGACAGCAGCCCCAGGAAGGGGCCCAGAGAAAGCCACAACCCACTAGGAGAGGACAGAAGTGAAAAGAGCCAGCAGTCTGCATAGGGGAACGCGTGAAAGCAGCTAATTCTGGTGTTTGGAGCCTGAACCTGTGCCTGTGGAATTGGCTGCCTGCACAGGGGAATGTGAAAAAGCAGCCCATTCCTGCAGTTTTGGGAGCTGAAAAGCCTATGGAGTTTGCTGCAGAGAGACTGCAAAAAAACCTTAGCTGGCAAGGTAGGGGATGTCTTTCTGTATGTTGTAAATGTGTGTTGCTCTGATTTGGTTGATAAATAAAATGCTGATTGGACAGTAGCCAGGCAGGAAGTATAGTATAGGCGGGATAAGCAGAGAGGAGAATTCTAGGAACAGAAGGATGAATCAGGAGTTGCCAGCCAGACACAGAGGAAGCAAGATGTGAAGACAGAACTGAGAAAAGGTACCAAGCCACGTGGCTAAACATAAATAAGAATTATGGGTTAATTTAAGTGTAAGAGCTAGTCAATAGTTAGCCTGAGCTAATGGCCGAGCAGTTTTAATTAATATGAGCCTCTGTGTGTTTACTTGGGTCCAAGTGGTCGCAGGGCCACAGGAGCTGAGCAGGAAAACTTTAGCTACAAGGCTGGGTGGAAACTCGGGCTGAATCCAGCTCCAGCCTGAGCCAATGGCTGCAAAGCCACAGGCAAGCGGCTTTTTCGTGAATTTGTGTCCCATGTTGGGCACCATATGTTGCACAAATCCTAATAGGTCTTATAATAAAAACCTGGAGCCAGATATCAGGGTGAAAGCTGAAAGATCAGAGAAGCAGAGCAAGTCACAGCCACCACCTCTTACCTCACCAACTCCTCAACCTGAAAGAGCCTCTCCAAGAGTTCCTGTCTCCTCCTGCCTTATATTCCTTTCTCTGCCCAGCAATATCACTTCCTGTTTCAACCTTCCTAGTGCTGGGATTATAGGTGTGTGACACCAATACCTGGCTGTTTCTCTTTTAGAGTAGATTAATTTCGTGTAGCCCAGTGTGGCCTTGAACTCACAGAAATTCAAATGGATCTCTGTCTCGGCCTTTTGAGTGCTAGGATTAAAGGTGTATACCACCACTGCCTGAGCTTTGTGGCTAACTCTGTGGCTTGTTCTGCCCTCTGATCTTCAGGCAAGCTTTATTTCTTAGATTATAAACAATATTTCACCACTACAGAGCAAACATTTTTACTTAAAAAGACTAGATACTGTGTTTACTGAACCATATTAGGTTATTATTATTACACACATTTTTTTGAGACAAAGTTGTTACACATATTTTCTGAGACATAAAGTGTAGACTTGCAGGGCTAGGGAGGTGGCTTATCAGTTAAGTGCAGTGGTTACTCTTCCAGAGGACCAGGGTTTGATTCCCAGCATCCACATGGCGGCTCACAACTACTGTCCAACTCCAGGTTGGGGTGGTGGTAATAGTGGTGGTTTGGTACTTCTGGTCTCTGAAGGCACTGGGCATGAACATGGTACACAGACATGCATGCAAACAAAACACTCATACATATAAAAATAAATAAAATTTAGACTAATGAAGAAAGGCAAGTAAATCTAGAAGAAATGGTAGGAAAATACTTTGCATCAGTCATTTGGAACTTTCTATGATATGGATTGATTTTCAGTAGGAATTATCTTCTAACTACCTTTGGGACTCCAGAGAAAGTACGTTTTATGTCCATCCTAATAGATGCATAAAGAGTCAACCAATGCCTGCTGATCTGATTAGCCTGAACCCCAACAACTCACCTGGCATGTTACAGCCAATGTATGACAGATCTGTGTCTTCCCAGTTCGGAATTCTCCAAACATCTCTGTGATAGATCCAGTCTCAATTCCACCTACAAAAGTAAAAAGTAACTCATATAAAGTAACTGTTTAGAAACTATAATCACGGAAATGTTCTCGGAGCACATGGATGTTGTTGGAGCACATAAAACTCCCATTTTCTTTTTTCTTTTGGTTTTGTGAGAGCTACTTTCTCTGTAGAACAGCCCTGCATGTCCTGGAACTCACTCTGTAGACCAGGCTGGCCTTGAACTCACAGAGATCCATCAGCCTCTGTCTCCCAAATACTGGGAATAAAGGTGTGCACCACCACCACCACCCGGCTAAAACTCCCATTTTCAACAATCAGTAATTTGTTAATTTCTTTTCTTTTTGTTTTTTCTTTTTTTTGGGGGTGGGGTGGAGACTAGGCTCACTAGTACACACCTGTACACCAGCTATGTGGGAAGATGAAGCAGGAGAATAAAAAAGTTCAAGGCCCTTCTGAGCAATATAGGAAATTCAAGACCAGCCTGCACAATATATTAAGACCCTGTCCCAGCTGGCAGTGGTGGTGCACGCCTTTAATTCCAGCACTCAGGAGGCAGAGCCAGGTGGATCTCTGTGAGTTCGAGGCCAGCCTGGTCTACAGAGTGAGATCCAGGACAGGCACCAAAATTACAGAGAAAGCCTATCTTGGAAACCCCCCCCCAAAGACCCTGTCCCAAAGGTGTAGGAATGTAACTTAATGGTAGAATGCTTGCTTAGGATAAAAGGCCCTAGATTCAATTCCCAATTATCACAAAAAATATAAAAATAATAAATAAAAAATCACCACTTACTTTAAAATAATTACAGATTATTTTATATATAGGGGTTCTGTGCATTTATCACCTAGTGTCCTCAGAGTTAATTTTCCAACAAAAGCTGACATTCATTCAATCCGCAGCATGTTCAAATCTCCAGTTATACATGTATTGTTTTGTGCTGCTATAGTATTGTTTTGTGTTGCTATAGTTTTTAGGCAATTTTATTCCATGTATAGTTTCATGTAATGTTACCATAATCAAGTTACAAAATTCAGCCATGAAAAGACAACAAGCAGCTTCCGCAGTTTTAATACAACCCAGTATTTACCATTCCTTGTGATTCTCCTTATCCAATGCACGTAAATGTATCATTCATGTAATTCTAAAAGCCTAAGAGATATGAAGTCTTACCATTCTCATCTTGAAGGAAATAGGCTTAGGGACATTAAATAACTGTCACCAGAAATATTATTTTCACCATTAATCCAGTCAGTAAATACTAGGAATGAGAATCGTTTTTGTAAGACAGGATTTTATGTAGTTTAGGCTAGCTTCAACTCACTCCATAGCTGAGGCCACTATATCCAGTGGGAAGGGGGTCATCATCATCTTTTTTTTATTTTTATTTTTTTTTTGGAGACAGGGTCTTTCTCAGCCTTGGCTGCCCTGGAGGGAAGGGGGTCTAAGAGGGGTTCAAACCAGACAGATAAGGTGGTGCATGCCTTTAATCCTAGTGCTCAGTAAACAGAGGCAGGGGGATTTCTGGGAGTTCCAGGCTAGCCTAGTCTATAGAGTCAGTTCCAGGCTAGTCAGTGATCTGCAATAAATAAACAACAACATGTACTATACTTGGAGTAGTATTTAAACAATGTTTTGTACCAAAAGTATAGCTCAGTGGTGGAGGACACAGGTCTCTGGGCTCAATCCCTTCCCATGTGTTTTTTTTTTGTTTTTAAATTTTTCTTTTCTTTCTTTTTTTTCTATTTTTTTGAGACAGGGTTTCTCTTTGTAACCCTGACGGCCCTGGAATTCGCTCTATAGACCAGAAAGTCCATGAACTCACAGAGATCTGTCTGCCTCTGCCTCCTGAGTGCTGGGATTAAAGGCGCGTGCTACCAATCACCCATGTTTTTAAATCAGTACTGTGTGTATGATGTGTGTGAGTTTAGGCAGGCATATGCCACATCTCACATGTGGATGACAGAGAATAACTCTGGGAAATAGTTCTCTCCCACTTCTGTGGATTAAAGGGATCTAACTCAGGTCATCAGAGTTATGAAGCAACCACTCCCTGAACTATCTCTCTGCCTTCCTCCATTGTATTTAACCAGTCATTAAATTTCAATCTTGTGATAGAAAATACACACACACACACACACACACACACACACACACACACACACACACACATTTATTTCCTTAAGCAGAGGGAACTTATTCTCTAAATACAGTAACAAAGATTAAATTATTTAATTTATAGCCAGAGCTACAAAGTGAGAGACTGTTTCAAAATCAAACCAAACCAAACCAAACCAAGCTGAACCAAACATTAATTTAAGGACATCCTTGGCTCCTGATTTAATTCCTAAAACCACCAAAAATAAGAAAAAATTAAAATCACTTATTTACCATCTTTCGCAACTATAATATAGCATCTATTGAGAAAGCTGGCATTCCTATAATCTACAATATATTCAAATGAGCCTGGAATATACAAGATCTGACAATACAAGTCACAAACAAACAAATAAGACCCTAAACTAAAAAATCTTACAAAAGCTAACCTACAGAATTAGCCAGTCAAGGCCTTGAAGAAATCTACAGTTCATACTTCTCTATGTCATTCTCACATCTAAGATGAATTCTACACTAACATTCTGGTTTGTTCTGGCCACAAGCTGTATTAATTAGGGTTTATAAAATACGACAAGAGATTACTATACCTTGAAGCAGTTTGTCAAGCTCTTTGGAGCCAGTAGTAATCTGTATGATTTCTGACCGCCTTTGGTGAAATTCAGTTGCAGTGGTGAAACCCATTGGAACTAATTTCGCTGCCTCAGTCTAGGAAAAATAAGAAAAATTAAACCAATAACATGACACAGGCAAAGAAACCAGTATCTGGAAAAGTTGGGACCCAAAATGCTTTAGACTGTGACTTTTATACATCTTGGAGTACTTGGATACTTTATCAGTTGAACATCCTTCACTGAAAATCCACTGAATATCCAAAATCTGAAACTTCTTGAATGTAAGGTTTTTGACAAAAAATTTCAGACTTCTGCACATTTCACCTCTTATTTTACATTAGAGACAGTCAACTTCCATGTACACTAAGACAAGCCCAGGTCACGACAGGAAAACATTTGTGTGCTAGGATGACAGGAGGGTTGCACCACAGGAGATTAAATACAAAAGAACTGTACATATCTGACTTCTCTATTTTATGACGATGTAGTATGTCTTTAAGATTTATTTTCGGCGGGCAGTGGTGGCGCACGCCTCTAATCCCAGCACTCGGGAGGCAGAGGTAGGCAGATCTCTGTGAGTTCGAGGCCAGTCTGGGCTACAGAGTGAGTTCTAGGATAGGCTCCAAAGCTACAAAGAGAAACCCTGTCTCGAAAAAAAAAAAAAAAAAAAAAAAAAAAAAAAGATTTTATTTTCATTTACTATGTATGTATACAGTGTTCTGCCTGCATGCCAGAAGAGGGTATCCGATGCCATTATAGATGGTGTGAGCCACCATGTGGATGCTGGGAAATGAACTCAGCACCTCTAGAAGGGCAACCAGTGCTCTTAACCTCTGAGCCATCTCTCTGGCCCCAATGTAATGTCTTTATACCTTACTTCCTGTTTTGTCATCCCTTAACATTCTGCCTTGCAAAACAAGGACACATGCCATTCCAGACTTTTCTTGCTTTATGTCTAATTCTTCATCCCTATCAGGTATACATTTTCTGTTTTGGTTTGGGTTTTTCCAGACAGGGTTTCTCTGTGTATCCCTGGCTGTCCTGGAACTCATTCTGTAGACCAAGCTGGTCTCAAACTCAGAGACTTATCTGCCTCTGCTTCCCGAGTGCTGGGATTAAAGGCATATACCATTATACCCAGCTTTGATTTCCTTTTTCTTTTCTCTTCCAATACCTGCTGTGGTAATGTTCTGTATGGCAAATGTGTTGCTAATAAAACACTGATTGGCCAGTGGCTAGGCAGGAGGTATGGGCGGGACTAGCAGAGAGAATAAAAAGAACAGGAAGGCAGAGGGAGTCACTGTCTGCCAGCCGCCACCAGGACAAGCACCATGTAAAGATGCCGGTAAGCCACGAGCCATGTGGCAAGGTATAGATTTATAGAAATGGATTAATTTAAGATATAAAGACAGCAAGAAGCCTGCCACGGCCATACAGTTTGTAAGCAATATAAGTCTCTGTGTTTACTTGGTTGGGTCTGAGCGGCTGTGGGACTGGCAGGTGAAAGAGACTTATCCTGACTGTGGGCCAGGCAGGAAAACTCTAGCAACAAATACCTCTGTAGACTTATCATCTATTCAGATACCTATAGGTTTTGCTTAAGTCTGAAAAGGAATCAATCAGTTTGCCTGTGAGTACAATAAAACAAAATTAACTCTAAAACACAAAGCTCCACTATTAAATTCTCATGTGAATAAAGAGTAGGATTTGGGGGCTGCAGAGATGGCTCAATGGCTAAAAGCACTGGCTGCTCTTCCAGAGGAACGGAGTTCAGTTCCCAGCACCCACACAGCAGTTCACAACTATCTGTAACTCTAGTTCCAGAGCTCTAATGCCTTGCCCTGGCCTCTGTGGGCATAGCACAAATGGGGCACATAAACATATACAAGGACAAAGCACCTACATACAAAAATAATAAAATAAAAATTAAAACAAGGAGTAGGATTTATTTTGGTGTCTTTGGTCTTAGACTTGGCAGAGAAGTGCTCTAAATGTATTAGTATTTTCTCACATATCTCGAGGCCAAAAAAGGTATATTCGTACCCCTCATCAAAAAAAACCACCAGGCATTGTTTGTCATTTCCGATCTGTGTTGGTGCTCATTTAAGAAATTAAAGTTTTCAAATATTAAAAAAAACATAAAAATAAAAAAATAAAAAAAAACCCACCACAGAATTTGTACATGTTTTCTATCTCTTGTTCTAACAAATCTCTGTGCATACTTTACAGGAAGTTGTAAGCTACTTAACATAGGTGCTGGGAACTAAGCTCAGATCCTCTGCAAGATGAGTATATACTCTTAACCACTGAGCCATCTCTCCAGCACCTCAACATGGTTTTTTGTTTTGTTTTGTTTTTTTGAGACAGGGTTTCCCTGTGTAGCTTTGCGCCTTTCCTGGAACTCACTTGGTAGCCCAGGCTGGCCTCGAACTCGCAGAGATCTGCCTGGCTCTGCCTCCCGAGTGCTGGGATGAAAGGCGTGCGCCACCACCGCCCGGCCTCAACATGGTTTTTTAAGACAGGGTCTCTCACTGGGACCTGAGACTTATCAATTAGGATATGCTGGCTGGCCAGTGGACCTTAGGATTATTCATCTCTACTTCCCCAGTGCTGCTAGGATTACAAGTGAGTACCACCACACATGGCTTTTTGTGTAGTAGAAATTGAACTCAGGGTCTCATGCTTTCGTGACAGCACTTTAAAAACCAACCTATCACATTTAAATATATTAGTATATTTTCCTCTTTTTTTTTTTCTTTTCTTTCTTTTTTTCTTTTTTGTTTTTTTGAGACAGGGTTTCTCTGTGTAGCACTGGCTGTCCTGGAACTTACTTTGTAGATCAGGCTGGCCTTAACTTCAGAAATCTACCTTCTTCTGCCTCCCAAGTGCTAGGATTAAAGGTGTGTGCCGCCCACTGCCCAGCTTGTATTATTTTCTAAACTTTTCTATACATATATTTTATACTTCAGTTACACATTCCCTAAAGTGTGTACATTTTGCTTTGTAAACATAATTTACTGTAAAATTAAACGGTGTGCTACAAACAGAATGACTTCTCTAAGGCTCCAACATCGTCAATCATTTTCAAGGGTTTCTATTGTCAAAAATCAAGTGAAATGATAATCAATATCAAGCAGAAATTCATATATGTCTACAAGCAAAGGTGACAGAAAAATGATACCTAAGTCCACAGTATTTTGCATATCTCAAATCACTTTTTGTGCTTCCACTCTTGGCTGATTTCCTTATTGGTTAAACAGAAAATACTGGTTCTGTATTATTTCCTAGTGTCATTAAAAAGGCAAATAAGGATATGAGAGAGAGGATGGTGATGTGGCTCAGTTAGCAGAGCGCTCAGCCAGCATGCATAAGGCCTTGGGCTCACTCCAGCACTGTATGAAAACAGGTATGATGGTGTACCCTTGTACTCCCAGAACCAGGGAGGCAGAAACAGGAAGATGAACAGCTCAAAGTTGTTTTCAGTTACCTTGAGTTTGAGGACAGCCTGAGCTACATAAGACCCTGTCTAAATAATAACAGCAACAGCATCAACAAAAACTTTTAAAAACAATCTGATAGTATATGAAAGCATTAAATACTATTTTAAAACAGGGTTATTGAACTACCACCCCATATATATCTGAGACAGTAATAAATAACATCAGTGGTTCTTATTTTTATGTATTTTTGAAACAGGATCTTGTATATTGCAAACTTCCTCCAGCTCACAACTCTCCTGCCTCAGCTTCCTGAATACTGAGGTTATAGGTGTATTATTTTCTATTGTTTTTTAAGATAAGATTTCCTTCTGTAGTCTAAGCTTGCCTGGAACTATGTTGCCCAGGAGGAATCTGAACTTCAGGCAATCCTCCTGCTTCAGACTTCTAAGTGTTGGTGTGTTCCAATAGTCTCAGCTCAATAAAATCACTAATCATTTGTTATAGTTAAAAACAAAAACAAATTGGGCAGTGGTGGCACACGCCTTTAATCCCAGCACTCAGGAGGTAGAGGCAGATGAATCTCTGAGTTAGAGGCTAGCCTGGTCTACAAAGTAAGTTCCAGGACAGCCAGGGCTACACAGAAACCCTGTCTTGAAAAACAACAACAAAAAACCCAAACAATACTCTAAGCACATAGATACTGTCTACGATAAATTAAGTTATAGAGTACACACACTAGAACTTAATACAGGACTTTAATATTCAAGCAATAAAATAGCTTTTGGGCTTGAAAGTAAAACCTATTTATTATGGAAAATGTAGATATCAGAAAATTGTAAAACAAAACAAAACAAAACAAAAAAAGGTCACAGACTAGAGAGATGTCTCAGTGGTTAAGAATACTTGCTGTTCTTGCAGAGGACTAGGTTTGGTTCCCAGCACCCACATGGTGGCTCACAAATGTCTGTAACTCCAGTTCTAGGGGGAACAAACATGCTCTTCTGGCTGCTGCAGGCACCAAGCATACATGTGGTGCACATATACATGTAAATAGATTTTACTCTGGGCCACTAGCTCACAAGAGACTTATTAATTATGAAAGCTCAGCCTATAGCTAAGGCTTGTCCCACTAGCTCTTATAACTTAACCCATTTCCATTCATCAGTGTGTTGTCATGTGACTTGTGGCTTTATTGCTCCTCCTGCATGTCTGTTCCCTCTCATTCGGCTGGCGACTCCTGGTGTCTCCACACTTCTTCCCAGTGTCCTCTGTGCCTGGGAATCCAGCCTAGGTATTGGCCATTCAGCTTTTTTTTTTTGGTTTGTTCGAGACAGGGTTTCTCTGTGTAGCTTTGCGCCTTTCCTGGATCTCGCTCTGTAGACCAGGTTGGCATCGAACTCACAGAGATTCACCTGCCCCTGCCTCCCGAGTGCTGGGATTAAAGGCGTGCGCCACCACCGCCCGGCTCAGCTTTTTATTAAACCAATACCAGTGACACATCTTCACAGTGTATAAAAGATTATTCCGCAACATATACACTTGCAGGAAAAACACTCATACACATAAAATAGATAAAATTTAAAAATGAAAGAAAATAAAGGCTGGAGCACAGATCAATAGCAGAGCATGTACTTAAAGCATACAAGGCCGGGCGGTGGTGAGTTTGAGGCCAGCCTGGGCTACAGAGTGAGTTCTAGGCAAGGTGCAAAGTTACACAGAGAAACCCTGTCTCGAAAAACCACAAAAAAAAAAAAAAAAAAAAAAGCATACAAGAAGTCCTGAGACAAATTCTCAGCCCAGAGACAAAAATCAAACCAAAACAATGTCCAGCTCATATTCTTACTATGTGGGAATAACAACATTAATAATTTAGTGCATCTATCCCTAGTGCACATTCTATACATGCATACAAAATACACACATTTTAATGGGGCCGGGATTTATATACTGTTAATGATTAATGGGGGGAAGAAATGTTTTCTTTGGTGGTGTAGCTGTACTGTGCACAAATGCTCACTATGTTCCTGTAAGCAAACTCATTGAAATTCATTACATCACCTCAACTCCTAAGGCCATAAAAGTAGGTTGTTCAGCAGGGAAGAAGAGGCTCAAGAGTAGGAAGGAGACAACTGAGGGTGATGGAGTATGATTAAAATATATACATGTTATGAAAATGTAATATATATTAACATAGGCTAATAAAAGCATTAAAAGATGAATGTATACTGTTAACTTGACTTTATTGTTGTGATTGAACCCAAGGCTTTGAGCACATCAACTTACCACTCTACCACTGAGCTACATTCCCAATGTTCATCTGCCTTTTCATATCAACATTTTACCAATATGCTCGCTTGCGCTTGCTCTCTCTCTCTCTCTCTCTGAAGTACTGATAATTAACCCAGGGACTAGCAGATGCTAGGCAAGTATTCTCCACTGAATCATATACTCAGCTTTTCTTTTTCCTTTTTCCTCTGAGGCATGGTCTCACTATATTAAGTTGCCCAAATTGGCCTTGATGAATTCACTCTGTATCAGAGACTGGCCTCCAACTTCCTGTCACAGGTCCCACAGTAGTTTGAACTAAGGCTTGCACCCAATGATGTGGCATCAATATTCTTCTAAATTGTTCTGTGGCTGCATACATAATAAACATATTTTTGGGGCTGGAAAAATGGCTCAGTGGTTAAGAGCACTTGTTGGTCTACCAGAAGACCAAGGCTTGATTCCCAGTACCAGCATGTTGGCTCACAAACATCTGTAACTCCAGTTCCAGAGAATCTAACACTCTCTTCTAGCCTCTGAAGGCAAGTATGTGGGGCACAGACATATATGGAAGCAAAATACCCACACACATAAAAGAAACTAATTTTCAAAGAGAAAAATCTCTATGAGGAGAGATCATATTCAAAATAAGGTGCACACCAATCACTGTTGGTGGGAATGGTAATCAGTACTTTTGGCAGTATTTATATCAAATTCCATGATATTGCAATTCTCTACAGGAAATCTGAATTTAAGATAAAAACTCCCAACAACTGGGCACTGGAGTACATGCTTTTAATCTCAGCACTTGGGAGTCAGAGGCAGGAGGATCTCTGTGAGTCTGAGGCCAGCCTGGTCTACAAGTGAGCTCCAGGACAACCAGGGCTGTTACACAGAGAAACACAAACAAAAACTGCCAACAGTCACCTCTAGAAAGACAACAAGAGAATGAAGGCGGCAGACAGCCTGTCACTATGTACCGTCTGCCCTCCCCGCCATCACAGAGCTACACTTACCAGAATTTTCTCAGCTTTGGCTTCACTGATTCCCTTAATATTTATTAGTTCCTTCTTTGGTGCATAAGCAACAGCCTCCACCGTATGGAAACCAGCTTCTTCTAATTTCTTCACATCATTGGCATTTACGCCACATTGCTGTAAGAAAACAACAGATGAACATGGATATTACACTTTAGAGAGGTATTTGAAGATCACTAATATATGCAGAACCTCTAAAAAGCTCATCTACATATGAGTTATTAAATAACAAACTATCAACTTTTTCATTATCAAAACTAATAGTTTTGGGCTGGGGAGATAGTAAGATGTAGTAATGTTTGCTATTACCCTGAGGAGGTTGAGACAGGTGGATCCCTGAGACTCACTAGCCAGCCAGTCTAGCCTAACCAGTGAACTCCAAGCCAAAAAGCATGTCTCAAAAAAAAAAAAAAAGTAGATGGCTCCTGAGGAACAATACTGAGGTTGACCTCTGGCTCCCACATGCATATGTACTAGGACACACACAAGTTTTAAACTAGAACTATGTTAATGTATGTTAAAATGGACTTAGAAATTGAGATTAAACTAGTAGCAGGGTATGGTGGTGAACACCTTTAATCCTAGGACATGGGAGGCAGAGGCAGGCAGATTTCTGAGTTCCAGGCCAGCCTGGTCTACACAGAGAGTTCCAGGACAGCTAGGGTTACATAGAGAAGCCCCGCCTCAAAAAAAACAAAACCAAATCAAAATAACTTTAAACCAGCGTTTTCTAATGCTTCCCACATCAGACATACAGACATTGTTATTTCTCAATGCTAGGACAAACTGATAAGACTGCCCCCAGAGTAAGAGCTACCTTGGCATAGCAATATCCTTTTGGAAGAACAAGGACTGGAAAGCTCTGCTCTAATGACTGACATTATGGATGGAGAAAATGGGAGGCTGGAGAGATGGCTTAGCAGTTAAGTGCACTGGCTGGCTCGCAGAGGACCAGGGTGGGTTTCCAGTATCTACAAGGCAGCTCACAACCATCACTAATGCCAGTTCCAGGGGATTGGACACCCTCTTCTGACCTGTGCACGTACTGCATGTAAGTGATATACAAGAAAGCAAAACACTCATACATATAAAACAAAAAATAAATAAAACAAAAGGTGAGGTGGCTCTGTGGGTTTGAGTGATTGCCCTTAAGTCTGATGATCCAAGCTAGATCCTACGGTGGTAGGAAAGTTGTCCTATGACCTTTACAGGTGTGCTGTAACACATATGCACCCACAACAATAAACAGAATAATAAGCAAAAATTTTAAATGGGGAAAATGGCAGGGAAGGGAGTTATGGGAATCCTGTCATCTGTCAGCTAACCAATAGAAAGGAGCGTTTGGGTCAGAGAAGCGGAGAATGGAACAGGTGACTCATTCGGATTTCCCACTCTGCCTTGTGATAACTGTGCACAGATCTTATTTGATAATAAATGGTAAAGTAATCTTTTGACTTCTTCAGAAGGGCTCATTAGGCCTCAATCCCTGCCTCCCCAGAGCTATTTGTAGTTAACGGTTACTAGGGGAAAGGGGAGACATTTTCTTCAGCAACATAGTCACTGATAATTGCCTTTATTCCTGTAAATAACCCCTTGCCCAAGCTCATATAAACAACCCTAATTAAACTTACTGGGTCAACAAAACAAGCTAAAATAATATGAAAGAAGAGAGACTGGCTGTGAAGAGAAAGGGAATCAGTAGGAAAGTGACAAATGAGGATAACAGAGGTGACTATGGTCAAAATACATTATACAGATGTAGAAAACATCGTAACAAAACCCATTATTATGTACACTTAACATATGCTAATTTAAAAATTTGTTTAATTTAAGGGGGCTGTGGGAAATAGGCATGGTAGCATATACCTCAGCTACACAATGACTTGGGGACCAGCCTGGGTTCCGAGCACCTACATGGTGGCTCACAACTGCCAGGAACTCCAGTTCAGGAGGATCTGAAGCCCACTTCTTTTTGTTTGTTTTTTTGAGACAAGGTTTCCCTGTGTAGTTTTGGAGCCTGTCCTGAGATCCACCTGCCTCTGCTGGGATTAAAGGCGTGTGCCACCACCACCTGGCCTGAAGCCCACTTCTGACATCTATGGGCATTAGACACATAAGTGGCACACACACTCATGAAAGCTAAACACTTACATACATAAAATAATAAATCTAGGGCTGGAGAGATGGCTCAGAGGTTAAGAGCACTGACTGCTCTTCCAGAAGTCCTGAGTTCAATTCCCAGCAACCACTTGGTGGTGGCTTACAACCACCTATAATGAGATTTGGTGCCCTCTTCTGGCATGCAAGCATACATGGAGGCAGAATGTTGTATACATAATACATAAATAAATCTTTAAAAAAAAAATAATAATAATAATAAATCTAAAAAACAAAACACAAAAACAGGTATGCTGATATATGTCTATAATCCCAACACTTGGGAAGTAAAATTAGGAGGATCAGGAATCAAGGTTATTCTCAGCTACACAGTGAACTCAAGGTCATGCTAGTCTACATGAGACCCTGTCTCAAAATTAAAATAGCTAGTCTGAAGGATGAAGCTCATTGGTATAATACTTGCTGTCTTAGTTTGCTTTCTATTGCTGTGATAAACACCATGACCAAAACCAACTTGAGGATAAAGTGTTTATATTTCACTTTACAACACACAATCTGTCCTGAAGGGAAGACAGGACATGAATCAACGCACAGACCATGGAGGAACACTGCTTACTGGCTTGTACCTAATGGCTTCCTCAGTTTGCTTTTGTATAGAACCCAGGACCTTCTGCCCAGGGGTGATACCACCCACATGCTCCTCCACACCAATCATTAAGAAAATGCCCCTCAGACTTGGCTACTGGCATTTTCTCATTTGAGGTTTCCTCTTCCCAGATGACTCTAGGTTGTGTCAAGTTGATTAAAAACTAACCAGCACATTTGCCTTGAATGCCAGAGGGCCCCAGGTTCAAAGCCTAGGACCACTAAAAAGCAAAAACAAAAGTATTAAAAACATTATGGGAGATGGGGGTCTGCAGAGGTAGCTCATTGGTTAAAAGCATTTGTTGCTCTTGCAGAGGACTCAAGTTCAGTATCTAGAACCCACCTGGCAGTTCACACTACCTGTTAACTCCAGTTCCAGGGGATCCCATGCCCAATTCTGGCTTCTACAAACACCAGGCATTCACATGGTGGATATACAGACATGCAGGCAAAACACTCACACATAATGTCTTAGGGTTACTACTGCTGTGATAAACATGATGGTCAAAGCCACTTGGGGAGGAAAGGGTTTATTTGGCTTACACTTCACATCATTGTTCATCACTGAAGAAAGTCAGGACAGGAACTCAAACAGGGGCAGGTACCTAGAGGAAGGAACTGATGCAGAGGCCATGGAGAAGTGCTACTTAATTGGCTTGCTCTCCATTGCTTGCTCAACCTGCGCTTTTTTTTTTTCCTTCCGAGACAGGGTTTCTCTGTGTAGCTTTGCGCCTTTCCTGGAACTTGCTTTGTAGACCCGGCTAGCCTCAAACCCACAGAGATTTGCCTGCCTCTGCCTCCCGAGTGCTGGGATTAAAGGCGTGCGCCACCACTGCCCGGCTCAACCTGCGCTCTTACTGAACTCAGGACCACCAGCCCAGAGATAGGCCCATCCACAATGGACTGGGCCCTCCCACACAAATCTCTTAAGAAAATGCCCTACAAGCTTACCTGCAGCTTGATCTTATGGAGGCATTTTCTCAATTAAAGTTCTCTCCTCTCAGATGTTTATTGCTGTGTCAAGTCAACATAAAACTAGCCAGCACAAACATTAAATAAAAATCAAGAAATCTAGGGCCAGGGGAGGATTCTAGCAGAGGAGGCAGAGGCAGGTAGATCTGTATGAGTTGAGACCAGCCTGCTCTACATAGTGAGTTCCAGGCCAGCTAAGGCCACATAGTAAGACCCTGTCTCAAAAAAAAACAAAATAAATCTCAGGAGGAAGAGAAAGGTGCATCTCTGTGAGTTCAAGACTGGCCTGGTCTATATAGTGGGATCCAGGTAGAGAGACCCTGTTTCAAAAGAAAAATACTAAAAAGAGCAGGACAAAACCCCCCCAATAAGATGAATCAAATAATCTCGACACAATACAATCTGTTAGGGATAACAATAATTTTGTGTGTTTATAATGAAGAGCTAGGAAGTAAAATTGTTTAGCTAGTACCATTTCCTTCAATAAACCTTCATTTCAATATGAAACTTTGATTGTGCAGAACTAGCCCCAACGTCTTTAAAAGCCCTATTTAAAAAATTACTTGGTGGAAATTTATTTCATCTTCCTATTAAAAATGTAATAGATAAATCTAAACAAAACATTATGGAGGCTGGAGAGATGGGTCAACGGTTAAGAGTGCTTGTTGCTCTTGTAGAGAACTGGAATTCAGTCCCCGCACCCATGTCTGGTGGCTCACAACCCCTCCAACTCCAGCTCCAATAGATTTGACACCCTCTTCTGTCCTCCTTGGGTACGAGCATCTATGTGTGCTTATTTATATGAATACACACAAATAATCAAAGGTTATGACTATGACCTCTGAAGGCTGATCACAAACCCATTAAGTAAAGAAGGAGAGAAGCAGTGCCACAAAGTTTGAGAAACGGTCTCATGCAGCCCAAACCGGATACGGAGCAAAGGATAACCCTGAACTC
Organism: Peromyscus aztecus; assembly: GCA_902168405.1. Classification (NCBI taxonomy): domain Eukaryota; kingdom Metazoa; phylum Chordata; class Mammalia; order Rodentia; family Cricetidae; genus Peromyscus; species Peromyscus aztecus. The sequence continues at coordinate 1,426 of CABHPQ010164803.1, read as the reverse complement.
CTGACTCTTTATTGCTCCACCACGGAAGCGAGTGCCACCAAGCTCAGATCATTTAAGTAGTTTCCAGAGTCTTGAAGTTTGAGAAGATTGGAAAATTACATAAACTGAGAGAGAAGATTGAGGTGTTCCCTCCCACTGGGGCCTTTGTATAACCTGCAGAAATATGGTACAGATTTAGTATCTGATATTCTTTGTTTTGCTTTTTTGTGTGTATGGTATATGTGCATGTGCTCATGTGTGTATAAGTTTGAGTGTACATGCACAGAGGCCAGAGGGTGATTTTGAGAGTCTGCCTCAGTCATTTTAACATTATTTTCTGGAACAGGGTCTCTTACTACACCTTATTCTCACAGATTGGCTAGACTGGCTGGCCAAAAAGCCCCAATGATCCTCCTGTCTCCACCTCCTCAGTGCTAAGATTACAGGCATATGCCACTCTGCCTGGCTTTTATGGGTGCTGGGGATCCAAACTCAGGTCTTCATTGTTTGCATGACATTGACTGTACCCGCAGAGCATCTCTCCAAGCCTCTTGTTTGTTCTGCTGCTTTTTTGTGGCTTGTTTTGAGATAGGTCTCACTATGTAGCTGTTGTTGTCTTGGAACTTGCTATATAGACCAGGGTGGCCTCCAACAGAGATTCTCCTGCCTCAGCTTTCCAACTCCTAGAATTGTGGGTGTGAGCCACCACACCGAGCTAATACTTAGTCTTCTTAATGTTGAGTCCTAAGTAGAGCTGGGTCTCACATCTTAACAACCCCACACCCTTCAGCCTGCCTTACAACAGCCTTCTCAGTAGTATCTTCCACCTGGGCCAGTGGAGAGAAGTTGTTCCCCTTCCTACATGTGTTCCTGGGTTACACCACTAACTCCCTCATCAGCATTTCTATACTTAGTATAAGTAGCACTGGGATTCCACCATGGGATCCACCTTCATTTCTAAAGTTCAGCTCTTAGGGAGAAAACAGAGTAGGACGAGAATTGTCAAAAGAGACTTGACCAGACAAGTCATAATACAAATCTTTATAACAATCCTGTTATTACATGTCTTAATAACAACCCGTGCTTTTCTGTAGAAACTGACAACCTCCTGAAACCCTAATCTAATTTCTGTAAAAGTTAATTTGCTCCATTACATAGAAGAATGTATTACAGCATTGTAAATAAATACTTAGCAACTAAGAACATACCTCTAACCGTGAAATAGGTTGTGGACCGAAGCTTTCTTCTTCCACTGAAGTATCTGCATTTGCATCAAGCTGCATCTGCATAGCCATTACTAAAAAATACAGATAGTATTTTTTCAATCAGTTCAGTGAGTATGAATCAACACTAGAGAAATACTCTTGGGTGATAAAGAACTGTAAGTTTAGTTTTCCAACAAACCTTTGAAGAATTATAGCCAGCCCTCCCTACCCACAGATGAAGA
>CABHPQ010164801.1:0-25791 GCA_902168405.1 Peromyscus aztecus | reverse complement strand
CAGGATCAAGAGATCCACCTGCTTCTGTCTCCCGAGTGCTGGGATTAAAGGTGTGCGCCACCACCACCGCCCAACTCCAATATGTTTTTAATAAAAGAGAAAACAGAGAGCGTTTTCATAGTTCAGCATTTCCATTTTCTACAAGCTGTCCAGCCTGGGCTTGATGACGTGTCACTGGGTCCTAGGGCCACACTGTTGTCTAGCTTTGCTCAGAAGGCTGAGGGAGAACTGCAGGTCAACTTCCAGCTGTCTCTGCAACTTCAGGAAGCAGCAAGACACCCAAACACAAAGTAATTTAAAGAGTGATTGATTCCACATCCCGAACGACTAAGAATGGACCAAGGCATTCAAGTCTGTATAAAACAGACATTCCGACCATTCTTCGGGGTAGACTAATCCCCTGTTGATAGCATCACAGGCCAAACTCCAAAGACTCTTACAGAACCATCAAAGAGAAAGATGGATGGTTACACACCCAACTTCTCCTCCATGAAACACGTGGATGCACACGAGTGTGCAACACAAGCATGCACGCATACATGCACCACATCCAATTCTACAGCTAAAGTCTGCAGAAAGGCGCGCGCACACACACACACACACACACACACACACACACACACTCCCCTCTTCAGAGTGCTGGGAAGGTCTCTGCATAGAAGGAGCCTTCAGTGCTGACTTGTGTTGCTACGCTTCCTTGGGGCTTATTTTGAGGGAAAAGTGGGATGTTATTCAACCAATCAAAACATTAATCTCAAAAGATTACAACTAAAGTTCCCACCCAAAATGGTTATAAGGGAAATAAAAAAAACTAAAAAAAAAAAAAAAAACAACCAAACCCCTAACCACAAAACCAATGACTGAATAGGCCAAAGATGTTCTGCAAGATTCTTTTTAAATGTCCAGCCCATTTTTCTCGGACAGTTCCTCATTCCTGGTTGAGAACTCACACGCTCAGAATACTTAAGATTTTCACTGGTTTACAAAATGCAGCTTGAAAGTGAGGGAATGTACATTAGCTGACTGGGGGTGTCAGGGGTTTCATCCATACGTTCTCCCAGACCCCGACGTGCTGGGCAAGGATTCTCCCAGAAGCATCATGGGAGCTCCTTGATACTGAACACACAGCTGGCTGCTCCTCCCACGGCCACCCTCCAAGGAAGAAGAGGAGCAAGAGCAATAAGGAGGCAGGGCATGCACTCAGAAATGACCGCCCAGGAGCCATATCGCAGCGGGCAAAGCAGAGGAGACTAAAATTCAGTATATAAGCCTCTAACTCATCCAGTCCTCTGGGGGCTTGTCTTTTTCCCTCTTAACCGCAAGCTGAGCACAATCCCAGCAACACCTCTGGACTGTGAAGAGACTAGCCTGGCATGTAAGCCGACAAGAGGGTTTAACTGTAGGGAGAAAGTCGGGAACTCCGAACTACATATTTAATTCATGGAAAGGGCTCCTCCATAGAACACCCAGGATTCAAGGCTGGACATGGCTCAGAGGGCTAGCACCTGGGCCCCCAGCCTTTGGAAAACAAAGCACCTGGACTCCATCAGCCAAAAGTTACAAAACTTCCAAGGAGCTGAGCCAGGCCCTGAATGGCAGTATTGATTAGTGTGGTGTTCACCATCCCTTGGTGTTTCCCTTGAATGACGGAAAGTCTGGCCTGAAAGCACCGAGTGGTGGGTGGTGACCGTCACCCCATGTTTCTGTGCAAGGACAAGGAGTATGACCACCGACTGGCACCATTTTGGCTTTTTTTCCCACTGAGAGATTTAGGTAGAAGGTTGCATGCTGCCGTAAGTTCCTGCCGTGGAGGTGAAAACAGTTTCTTAGGGCTTTCATGGTGCAGCGTGCTCAAACGATACAATACAGTAAGGAAGTCGTCACAGTGTGACTCACTCAACAAGAGGAATCACGCTTTGATTTGGATTGGTTTTCTTTCTTAAGGGATGAAGTTTTCACTCGAGGGGCCCAATTTTCAAAGAGAAAGAGAAACAGTAACACACACACTGTACCAGAACTGACTCTTCGGTGACACCTGAGGGGACCAGAAGGGACAGTGAGAGCAAGCCCAGTGCCCAGACCTGGGACGTGCCTGCGGACACCATGCGTGCTATGGGAAGTGACAATCTGAGCAGTGATGTGGGCAGGAACAATGACTCCCCGGGAACCCCGCTCTCTGCACAGGCCGCTTGAACACCCTGTAAGGAGCTGCCTCCTGCCGCTGTCTGATGGCACACGCCTTCCACATGGGCTCTGGGGACGGAACCCAGGTCATCTTCACACGTGCAGAGCAAATGCTTTACCCACTGTGCTGGTGAGACCAATAAGGAATTGCCTCACCAGACAGGCCTGTGAGCATGCCTAGGAGGCCATATTCTTACCTACTAACTGGTGTAAGGAGGGCTGTCTTAGGTTCTTATTGCTGTGAAGAGACACCATGACCACAGCAACTCTTATAAAGAAAACATTTAATCGGGGTGGCTCGCTTACACTTTCAGAGGTTCAGTCCATTATGATCGCGAAGGGGAGCATGGCAACGTGCAAACAGACGTGGTGCTGGAGCTGAGAGTGCTACATCTTACAGGCAACAGGAAGTCGACTGACTGTCACACTGAGGGAAGCTTGAGAAAAGAGACCTCAAAGCCTGTCTACACAGTGACACACTTCCTCCAACAAGGCCACATCTCCTAATAGTGCAACTCCCTTTGGGGGCCATTGGTGATGCCATCTGTAGGCAGGTGGGCCTGGGGTGTATGAGAAAGGGTTCTGTAACAAAGCAAGGCTGAGCAAGCCAGTAAGCAGCACCCCTCCATGGCCTCTGCATCAGCTCCTGCCTCCAGGTTCCTGCCCTGCTTGAGTTCCTGTTCCGACTTCCTTCAGTGATGGACTGTGATGTGGAAGTGTAAGCCCACTAAACTCTCCCCACATTGCTTTTGGTCATAGAGTTTCCTCGCAGCATAGAAACCCTAACTGAGACGATAATTACATTACCCCACCACCCGTAGCTTCACAGTGCAGCTCTAGACGGGTAAGGACTACAGCTCTCCTAGTCTCCAGCGGGACCTTGGAGCCACAGAGCACAAATTCAACATTGCTCCCCCGGCCATGCTGCATCCTCACATGTCAGCTCCCTCGTCAGACTAGGCTGTCTCAGTTGCCTCTTTCCCACCTAAACTCACAGCAGCTACTCAGAGGGGTAAAGAGAATGACCCGATTCAAACAGGCTTTGCCAAAATATCCAGCGGCCGACAAATCCCTGGCTGAAAATTCGGCTTCCCTGGAACTCCTAAGGACACGGTGCTTTTGCCTTGCTGATGACAGACCCAAGAGCAGAGTTTTGGCTTTACTAATGATGAGCATCCTAGGCTGGAGAATGCCTCAAGCCAGGCTGCCTGCTCCAATCATGCCTGCCCCCTCCCAGAGCTGCTCAGGTGATTGGCTGGCTGGCTGATCAGTTAGGGAAGCCAGCTTTCTGCCAAGTGTCCTCTCAAGCCAGTTTTTCTGCCCGAGTAGCAAAGCACTGGTTCTGTGTGTACTCCCTGGAAGGATGTTAGAAGCGAGTCAGACTCGTCCAGAAACGTTCAAGGGTGAACCAATGGCATGCTGCTCTTACACTGCAGACCGACTTGTGGGAAAGGCTTGGTTTTGGAGCTGAGAGCTCGTTCACTTGTGACCTGCGCATTGAGATGCAGTTATAAAGTTCTAACTGCCCAGTACACATCACAAGCAAAGCCCCGATGGAGGGGAAAGGAAAATGTAGGTGGGTTCAACTGGGGAACACGCTTTGGTAAGGTTACCATGGTAACTGGAGACAGTTTGACATTCTCCACATGTACTGATCCTCCTCACAGACGCCACACTACCCATGGTCTCTGGTTCTCAGAATCTTCACTAGAGACAGACAGGGCCAAGCTGTGAGGTTCAGGGTTAGGGGACACTGATGGAGAGAGAGAGAAAACGGACAGCAAAGCCCTGGTAGGACCAGCTCTCGGGACTCCAGAACCAATGCCTTCCCTGGCCACTCATGGAGAGGCACCAATGGAAAACCGGAGACGTGGGAAGGTGGGGAAAATGGACGGCCAGACGGAACACGGAGCGGAAGGTCACCTTGATCATGAGGCATGAAGTTAAAGGTCTCTGTATTTCAACCAAACAGCTACTCTCCGCCAAACTTCCTACTTGTTGCAAATAAGTCACAGGACTTTGCTGATGGCCACATGGCTCCAGGAGACATAGAGACAGCCATCTTGGATACGGTCCCAGTGGCCTTGGGAATCGAACTCATTTTTTTACATCAAAATTCAACTCAGTCAAATACAGAGAATATCCACTATAAGATCCTTTCTAGAATGTAATCTATCTTCTAAAAGGAAGTAGAAACTGTAGAATAAGTTCAAATTTACTTATCCAAATCAGTGGAAAGATCTAAGCAGCTCTTCACGGGGAGAAACTGGCCAACAGCTGAAATGAAAAGAATTCCCCCTCATTTCCAATAGCACTACTTAAAGAGAGTAAAATCACCATTTTCCTAGTACATTTCAAGGAAGTTGAGAACCTGGATCGAAGCTGATAGGGTAGGCGAGACTTTAAACTATAAATCACGACCCAGTTCTTGGCGAGGTCTAATTAGCAGGGAACATTTATTGGGCTTTAAGCTGCCCTCCTCCCCCGACCCTGAGCAGAACAAACAAACAGACCCGCCTCTCCCTCGGCTCTGCCTCCTCCCTGCCCTGGCTGCCAGTCCACGTGCAATTAATTGAGTGTGTGGCGCTGAGACAGTATCGGGACTGAGTCACCCACTCAGCCGCATCCAGTTCCACTACTGATGCGCCAGATAATCCAGGGTGCGTCCCACCTGGCCCTGCCCTGTCGGGAGGCGGCTGCATGGCCTGACTACACCACGACTACAGGGCCACTGTCACCACGAACTGCCCAACAGCTCAGAGGGCTGAGAGGGCACAGCTGAACCCTTCTGCGGCTTCTCAAGACGATCAAATGACCATCAAAAGAAAAGAGACCAGCGGGCAGGAAGGGGTGGGGCGGGCAGGGCCGTGGGAGGAGAAAAAAGACTGAATCGCAGTCTTCCCACGGCCAGGAGGGGCGTTCCCTGAAGGTGAAACAAGCTCCGAGTCAGCAAGGCTGTTGCCACAGCCCGCTTCCCACACCGCCCACACAGTGTCTCGGTTTCTGTGCCATGCAGAGAGCCAGGGGAAAAGTCACCGAGATAAAAGCAAGGCGCGGAGGAGAGAGCACTCCGAGGGACCAGCCTGCCCCCTTCCCTCTGTGTTCCATGGGCAAGACCTGCTGAACCTAAGGACACTTGGCAGATGTGTCCCGAATCAGCAGAGTGCGTGCTCTGAAACATGCAGCACTGTATGGGGGCGTGACGCCCGGCAAACACAGACCACATTCCATCCCCAGAGCACACACCAGGACAGGTGAGCGGGCACAGGGGTCACAAAGGAGACTTGAAGGCAGGCAAGCTGACTGTCAACCCAGTGTTCTAGAAGCTAAAGGCGCAAAGTCTGTGGATTACGGCAGAGGGGTGGGGGGGACCTGTGGGAAAGGCTGCTAGTCACAAGAACCCCTGACTCCAAGGCCCCACGCTGCCTCCACATCTCTACACTGTCAGGCCAGAGCCACGGCTGTTCTGTTCGGGTTTAAAAGTGGCAAATCTACAAAAAAAATTAAAAAACAAAACAAAACACAGGAGTGGCAAACCTGCCTGAAAGGACAGAGAGCCACAGATGGGATTTCCAGGAAGAAACACGAGATGGCAGGTTAGGTTGACAAGCTGTCAAAGTCTCCACAGAGGCGCTCATTGTCTCCTCAGTGGTGGGGCGGGGGAAGGGCAAAAATCCACTCCACCCCCCCCCCCAAAAGAAAACACGTAACTCCAGCGACAGCACGAACGGCGTCCAAATGGACAGGGCTGCCTGAAACTCGTTCCACAGGATACAGGTTTCACTACCAAACGGAGGCCTTCTTAGCTGCCAAGTGTCTCCGCGGCAGTCAGAGACACCTTGGGCCGGCCCTCACCCTCAGGCACACGCTGAATAAATGCTCATATTGTTACCGTGGTTCTAAAGTCCCGCCATGACTCGGAGGGTTTCAGTTTACAACTAACAGAACCTCTTGCTTGGACACTGCGGTGTACACACGCCCTGACATCATGGGGCAGCAAAGCCCCCAGAGACCCAGAGTTTAAAGGAAGAACCTCAAAGAGAAATAATCCTTGCGGTGGTACCCAGAGCAGCTGCCTCAAGGAAATGATCTTGGTGTTTTTAATACAGATCCACTCTCAGATAATTCACTGTATAAAGGCATGTAGCGCTCTCTTTGGTGGATGTTTTTAACATTTTTACTTTAATGAGTGTTTTATCTTTATTTATTTACTTAATGTGTGTGGGTGTGGTGTGCACACCCAGAGGCCAGAGAAGGATGAACTATTTCTGCTCTGTCAACAAACACTCTGTCTTATTCCCTTGAGACAGGGTCTCTCTCGGAACCGGCCGGAGCTAGCCCAGAAACCAGCACACCCTAGCAATCCCGTCTTTGCCGTTCACAACAGTTTCCGGAGCTAGCCCAGAAGTCAGCAAACCCTAGCAATCCCGTCTTTGCCGTCCATAACAACTGGACAGATGTGCACAGGCACACCGGCTTCAGCCGGGCACTTGAATTCAGGTCCTGGAGTTCTTTACCCATTAACCCACCTCCTCAACCCTAAACCTGTTTTCAACTACACAAGAGAAAATCTTTGCAGTCCAATGAACGTCAAGCAGGTGGCCACCTCCAGTGTCCCTGGAGGTGGAAGGCTAGGAGTCTGTGTATAGATAACCCATGGTCTGCCTGGGCTCTGAACATCACTTCCTCGCTGTAATTCTAAGGATATTTATCGTTTAGGATATGTGTGTGGGGATGTGGAGGTCAGAGGAGAAAGTGTGGGGTCTGTTTTCTCCTTACGCCATGTGGATCCGGGGGGTTGAACTGGGATTGCTGTTTGCCAGCTAAGGCGCCTTGCTGGCTCACGTCCTTTCTTTTAAAAGTAACAGAGTTTCCTGATGTGTTTCCACTTAAGCAGCCCGGCAAGTACACACTTTAAGTCCCCTGCCCATCATTTCGTTACAATTACAAGCATAATACGTGACTCATTTCTCTCTTCCCCCCCTGCCCTCCCATTCACACTGGAAATTTAAAGTTGTCAAACAAACCAAACCTGTCCCAGCTTAATGCAACCAAACATGGCACCGCCTTATTTTAATATCACCCGATTGATGCTTCACTAGAATGGAATCCCTTTAAATGCAAGTGTGTTCAGTCTAAACACATTAAAAAAAAAAACCACTCTCACAATGAATTCCAAACATTATGCTCAGACAAAACAACAAACTGTCATTAAACTCAGAAGCCGAGCACCCCACAAGCACACACAAAACATCCCAAGTTCAAGTTACCAGAGTGGCCACACCCCTTCCACAGCCTCCAGCCTTAATGGTCCCTCCCCGGGAACTCCACTGGCTCTTGCACTGGCTCTTGCCGAGACCAGGAGACCAAATGAAAGACGTCACTCCACCTAAACACAAGAGCCCTCATGGTAAAGCTTATGGGACCTCAAGGTAGGCGTCAAACCGTTTTAATCCTCTTTATTTTGTAACATGAGCCTGTCCATGACAGAACACTTGTGTTCCAGAACAACCGCCCACAGTCCTGGGAGTACCTTCTCAGAGCAGCTGGACTAGAGCGAGCTGTGAAAGCATACGGTCCGACCCCACAGCTTTTCCAGGGACAGGAGGCTGTGCCTCTGACCGCCCTCGCCCCTGCCCTAACCCCTCAGCCTGTGCCCTGCGTGGAAGGCAAGAAACGGGAGGGCGCTAACTAGGGAGAGATGAAGTGTGTTGCAACTGACCCGTCACACCCACAGACGGGTCCCAGCATGGAAAGTTGCGGTCCCATTGGTCAGTGAGCAGCCTGGTCACACACTGAGACTAATCAGCCTCCTTCTGAAAGAGGCTTGATGGCAACTCACGAATCGCACTGGGGGGGGGGGGCTTGCAGCAGAGTGGTGGGACAAGACCCCGAGCCCGGGCAGCCTTAAGCCTCGGGAGGCACAACTCGCAAAGCACACCAGGTTCTATGCGAGCGCTCCCTGGTATCACCCGCCCCAGGAGCCTGGCCCACACCTCACAGGGAACTCTTTGGTATTGGTAGTTCTGAGTGGGACATGTGAATGTAGCCACAACACAATCTACCTTAAAGGCTTTAGATCAGTACTTATTGGTTAGAGATTCTGTATCCCCGGAGTCTATCACATCCTTAATAGTTTAATATTCACAAAGAGCAAACAGCAAAGAGAGCCAGAGCTGTGCGCTGAACCACCGCCATCTTCTTGGCCCTTCTGGCTACTTGGTTGTGACCAGAGCCACGCCCAGGCCGCTGCCGCTAGATGACTTTCCTTGGTGCTGCTGTCCAGGACCAGGTGCTTTTCGGTTTATAATCTCCACTCCTCTGCAGCTATCACCCAAGTGTTTATTCTAGAGTCATTTCTATTAGTGAGTCCGCAGTGCTGTCCTGAAAGGGTTAAGCGCTGCTACATGGTGCTGGGTGGAGTGTGAACATGGCAAGAGGCCCCAACACAGCCCAGCCTGTGAGGGACAGCCCAGCACAGTCTGAGTGACTGCCCAGCCTATGAGGGACAGCCCAGCCTGTGAGGGACAGCCCAGCACAGTCTGAGTGACAGCCCAGCCTGTGAGGGACAGTCCAGCACAGTCTGAGTGACAGCCTGGCCTATGAGGGACAGTCCAGCACAGTCTAAGTGACAGCCCGGCCTGCGAGGGACAGTTACACACAGGACATAGTTCTCCCTCTCACTTCTCTTCCCACTTTTTATTTTAGACCTCTGGGCTTCCTCTACCTATCACTAACCAAATCTCAGTGCTGCTGTAAACACTTAAGGTTTATGACCCAAGCCAGATAAGAGCAGACTGGAGGCCAGGAGCTCCAGCAGACCCACAATCCTTCCCTCTGACTAGGACTATTGTAGAGACCTTGACTGAGACTTTATCTCCAAACTTCATGTGTGAAGTAATGCACACGTTTTCCCTTGACATGGTGATGCCATGCTTAAGGTCTTAGGCTACTCCACAAAAGTCCATTTAATGCAAGACCTAGGTGAGCTGCGGTTACAGTGGTACAGTCTGGATCCCAGACCTGGAGTCAGGAGTCTGCGGCTAGCCTTGCTGTAGCATCGGCCACTAGGTGGACAAAGCCTGGCTCCTGCAGGCTGGAAGGAACCTGCCGGCTCAGGGGGTGCCCGTGCAGCTGAGCAGGTGCCCACTCTGCTGTATGCCGGCTCCTCCTCGCCAATCTTTGAAGGTCCAAATGCAGACGCTGCTGCTTCCTGCTGAACTACGTCCAGGAGCCCAGCTTGGCCACATAGTGTTAGGGAAGAAATCAGAGCCACTGCCTAGAGGAACTGTAACCTGTCCGTCAACTTCTAAGTCTTTAGAAAGGCGTCCAGCTGCCAATGAACGTCTTTCACTATGCAGTCCTGGCTGGCCCTGGACTCGCCATGTAGACCTGTCTGGCTTCAGACGCAGAGGTTTGCCTGTCTCGGCCTCCTGAATGCTGGGATAAAAGGCGTGTGCCACCACACCCAGACATTCCTAGTTTTCAAAGCAGCTTCCCTTTCTACCTCTGCTTTAAAAACAAACGGCTTTTCCCTTAACGCTTCTGTGGCACCAGCGGGTTCCTGCTTACATCCATGAACTGCCTGTGTGCACAGGCACACTATGAGTTGAGTCCAGGCTGGAGCAGTGTGTTCCCAAGTAGCACATGAGTCAAGACATTCATGATTTACCTTCGTGTGTTCTCAAAACAATGACATCCAATTAAGAGGCAGAAGCCCATGAACAGGTAGCACTAGAAAAGACACTGGTCAGAATCCTGGGTTCACTCATGCTGGCATGCCAGAGAGTGGATGCTACCATTAGAAGTCAGAGCAATGGAATGCCATACATCTCCCACCAACCTGGACGTTTGTGTGAGACAATCAGGAATTAACATACACTGGGCTGGAGTAGAGCTCACGGGTAGAGCACTTGCCTAGCAAGCATGAAGCCCTGGGTTTATTTCTCAGCACGACTAAGAAAACAATGAATTAATTAAAAACGAACATATCTAAGTGAGAACAAGAAAGGGAGCCATTTAAGAAGGTAGATACTTTCATAAAGTAAGTAAGTAAACAAAACACCCCGACCCTACAGGATTCTGCACGCACACCTACTCCCTCTAGCCACCTCGAGGCATTAATTACTTTAAGTATGAAAACAGAAGCATGGACTTGGCTGGGGAGAGCAAAGAATCGACTTGCTGGATTCCAGCACGCGCTAGAAACTGATGTCTGGTGTCAGCTTCAAAAGGGAGCAGCCTCATTAAGAAATGGCACACCACCATGTCCCGGGAGTAGGAGAGGGTTGTACGTAGACTCTGAGTGGGTAAGAGGAGGGAACCCGCTCGGCCTCTGCATTAGCGGGAGCACGGGAGCACGTCTGTCTGGGGCAGGTCCCCGCCAGCCTTCAGCACACAGCCTGCCGCCCCTGTTTTCTCGGCCTTCCTTATTCCCACCCTCCAGTGACACATCAGGTCCGCAGAACGCCCTGCCCATACGCAGCTACTTCCAGCCCAGATCTCCAAGGCCCTGACAAGTGCTTATTAACGCCGGCCACACCCAACAGACGGCAGAACCTGCTTCATCAGCCTTTTGCTTTTTCAGTGGTGGTAAAGGTGCAAAAAACAAACAAACAAACACACACACACACCCCTCCTCCAGCTAGAGACTGGCATAGGTCACAGTAAGTCAGACTAGAGAACTCGGTACAGTGCTTCCTTGCTGCTGCCCCACAGGTTCCCAGTGAAGCAGGAAACACTTCTCAGGAGCCCAAGACCAGAAGCGCCCAGAGGGCATGGCCAGCTCCTCTTACCTGGCTTCTTAGAAGCCGCACACTAAGTCCTATCACAGTTTTAAGTTTCAAAATAACTGAGACAAACATATCGGAAGTGCCTCCCTCCGCAGCCCCCTCTAAAACGGAATCCAGCACCAGCTCTGGAGGTGCAGCCAGCTGACATCTGGACGGAGTGTGGGGGCTGGCAGGGGACTGTCGCGGCCCCCAGAGCTTCCCACAGACTGTCTCACGCAGTGGAAGGACGCCCTTTGCCTTAGATACAATCACCGTGACACGCGGGACAGAACTAACTGCCTGTGACTCCCGAGAACCTCATCATTTGATTTCTTTTCTTTCTTTTTTCTTTTTCTTTTTTTTTTTTTTTTTGAGACAGGTTCTCAATTATGGAGTTCTGGCTCTGACCTGGAACTCACAACTCACTACGTAGAAGAGGCTGGCTTGGAACTCACAGAAATCCACCTGCCTCTGCCGCCTGAGTGCTAGGAGTAAAGGCATGTACCACCACACCCGGCCACATTATTTGATTTTTAAAAGCAATTTTAAGCAATAGAAATTGGAGCAAGCCCTGATAACCACAAGCTTCTAATGTAGTGTCTTGTCCCATGAATTAAAAAAATGTCTTTTCTTTTAGGGAGAGCAGGCATGAGATGCTGGGGATCAGGCATGCTTTATAAGGCCTACACTCTCAATAGAGACCAAAATTCTTCCTGAATAAATGGAAGAATGGAAAGGAGAGGGTGGAAACGGCAGGAAGGTGATAAGACTGTGCATGGGAACCCTGAAGGAAAGCATCACTAATCTTACAACAAAAGCTTGTGATGGACCTTCCCCAGCACCTGTCTAAGGGTTTCTGGAGCTCTGATTTCTAAAGTAACTACATGTCAGAACTCGATATATTTCTTTTTGTTTTTCTTGAGACAAGGTTTCTCTGTGTAGCCCTGGTTGTCCTGGATCTCGCTCTGTAGACCAGGCTGGCCTGGAATTCAGAGATCTGCCTGCCTCTGCCTCCTGAATGCTGGGATTAAAGGTGTGAGCCACCACTGCCCAGCAAAACTCCAATAATTTTAATGAAGAGAATGGAGAGACTGTCATGGGAAGGAAGACATAACAATAATATGCTTGCTTGTCCCTAAGAATCCCCTGAAAAGTCCCAGAAAACCATCCAAGTGACCCTCTGAATGGAGGCAACTGTGCACTGTCAACACACGAGGCGGAAGACTCTCCCGCGGTTGTTTGCTAACAGTGGGAAATGAGCATTGCTGCTAACTTGGATTTACCCTTCTGCAGGAGCCCCACCTGGCTGCCGGGATGCAGCCACACTAATCCTTACATCACGGAATGGAGGGAAGGCAGAGTATGAATGCTACTCCGCAAATGAGGAAGTGAAGCCAAGGGAAGGAGGGCCTGGGTGGACCTGGGGGTCAGACAGGAGGTACTGGCAGATGACAGCTCAGCCTGGAGGCATCACATACTGGACTCTGCATTGAGGGACAGCAAGAAAAATGCTGCTTCGGAGGAGGGTGGGAACTGCAAGGACAGTTTCATAACCTCTAGGAGGGGACAAGTGTAAAGCTACAAAACAGATCAGCTGTGAAATCGGGAAGCTCCTCCCACTTTTCAAGCAGCTGGGAGGGACACACCCTGGACGTTATGAAATACCTTCGCTTCATCGTTGATGTCCCAGGTGAAGGAAATGGCATTATAAGCAATCTCTTCAATGTTGCTGATAGTATTGAAGCTTTCTTTGTAGTCGGCTACGTGAAGCATTGGACGAGAAAAAGAAAGTCACAACTGTTAGTTTCAATGTGAGATCACAGCAGGCAAAGAAATACTCAGTTTTCTGCATTATCCTCTAGACAATTTAAATAAGCATTTTGTTGGGTTGAAAGAAATTCTAAAATAAAGGAGGAAAAAATAATCCCAGAACTCTATTTTTTTTTTAAATACAGGCAAGCTTAGATACAGTTAATTCCATTATCATTGGGTCAAAATTAGGAAGTTTAAGTTTAAAAAGTTTAAGCATGGTCTTAAGATCCCAAAATTGATCTCTGGAAGCAAGATTAGAACTCAGATCTTCTAAGCTGGGTGTAGAGGCCCATGTCTATAATCCCAGAAACTGGGAGGCCGAAGCAGGATTTTGGTGTGAATTCAAGGGCAACCTGGGATATGCAAAGAATTTGAGACCAGCCTGAGCTAGATTGAAAGACCTTGCCCCAACAAAGAGAGAACTCGGCTCTTCTGATTCTTACAGAAAAGAGAGCCTGAGAATTTCAGAAGACAGAGAAACAGGAGCCCCAGATGGACAACCATCTGTGGGTAGATGATGGTAGGAGCCCCAGGTGGATGGCCACCTGTGGGTAGAAGGCAGGAGCCCCCAGCTGGATGGCCATCTGTGGGTAGATGATGGTGTTGTGTAAGGCTGGAAACCGGAAGGGAACAGAGGCTTTCTGGAGCTGAACCCTGGGCATCCACCACTGGATTATTACAGACCAGTGAGATCAGCAACCTAGCTCAGGGCATACCTGGAGAAGTGGTTTCCTTTTGCACATTTGGAAATCTCTTTATCATCATCTCTAAAGAAAACCAAGCATCTCCTAAAGACGACATTGCCACCCCCCAAAATGTGCAGACTGGGAGGTGCGGCTCGATGGTCTAGTGCTCGTCTAGCAGGTGTGCCGTCCCAGGCTCCATCCCCAGCACACACAGCAGAGAAGGGGTACGAAGAACCACAGGCTGAAAGCGGGACCCTCCTACGTTAGCTGGCTGAAGTTCCTGGCTCCAGAGTCACACGGCAAACCACTGCCTGGGCACAGGCCCCGAGAAGGAAGTGAGGACAGAGCCCCGATTCCAGGAGGCACAGGACACTGCCTGGAACACACCTGTGGCTGGCATCAGAATTCAAATGCTTTCGGCAGGAAGTTCATCAATGCCAAAAATAACTGGGTTTGGGAGGCCGGGCCCCGCGCCTCCGAGAGCAAAGGTGGGCTTCCGGCCACTCACCGATGTCAATGCACCTCTGCTTGGCCGTGTGCTGCCGCGAATGCCAATACTTCCAGTGTCTCAGTTGGTCCTCCCTGCTTTTGTCCTCGGCGAAAACCACCATGATCACGCTCTGGGGACGAGAATGCAGCACAGCGTGAGGAAACCGAGTGGTGAGCAGCTTCCGGGGAAGTCTTTGTTACCAGATCTTACAGTTAAGGCTTAAAGCAACACTGGAGGGGACTGGAGAGATGGCCCAGTAGTTCTGAACACTTGCTGCTCTCCCAGAGGACCTGAGTTCTGTTCCCGCCACCCACACTTGGCCTCTTACAACAGCCTGTAACTCCAGTTCCAAGGGAGTCGATGCCTCCAAGGGCATCTCCATCATGTGCAAACACTCACAGAGACATAGGAATAAAGGGAAAAATAATCCTTAAACACAATCCACAAGCCCTGGAACTTTCAGGCCTGTATTCAGTTACAAGAACCTGGAAGTATTAGGAACTAGGGTCCCCGACAGTGGCTTCTCGGAGAGCAGTATCAGGTACAGAACTTACGCGAACTTTGCTGATCGGGTGGTGGACCCCTTCACTGCTGCTCACTTCCTTTAAGGTGACAGGATAGAACTGGCCCTTGTTCAGGTAAGTCATGGTGCTGTCCCCTTGCTTCTGCCGAAGTGACTTGGAGGCTTCTAGGGTATACTCAAAGTTGTTCCTACAGGACAAAGAAGCGACAGGTTTCCAGGCCAGTCTCTTGGAAACTTCTGGTACACCTTAGTCCTGAAGTGATGTGTGTGATGTGTGATGTGTGTGTATGTGTGTGTGAGTGTGTGTGTGTGTGTGTGTGTGTGTGTGATGTGTGTGTGTGTGAGTGTGTGTGTGTGTGTGTGAGTGTGTGTGTGTGTGTGTGTGTGTGTGATGTGTGTGTGTGTGTGGTTACTGAGACAGAAGACTGTCAGCAAACACCAGTGGACGACACCATGTTAGAAGCAGCACGTGTCCCCTTTCCTTGATAAACAGGATCCAAACACAAGTGCTTAGTGACCATTGGTGACCAGAAAGTCTCAGACAGTGGCTATGAAATACTGATTACAAGTTCCATGTAACGATGTAATGCCAACAACTAGACATTTGGATGCTTGGGTTACAAATGACATCAGGAACTGGACAGGTGGTGGCAGGAATCTCCCGGGGCTGGCTGCCAATCTGGTCTTTATGGAACAAAGGTTGTAAATGGGCTGGGAGCATGACACTCGGTCGTTTTGGAGCAAAATACTTGGTCATTTGGGAGCCCAGCACTCGGTCATTTGGGAGCACGACACTTTGTCATTTGCCTGCTA
This sequence comes from Peromyscus aztecus, assembly GCA_902168405.1. Taxonomy (NCBI): domain Eukaryota; kingdom Metazoa; phylum Chordata; class Mammalia; order Rodentia; family Cricetidae; genus Peromyscus; species Peromyscus aztecus. Next base: position 10,512 of record CABHPQ010164801.1, on the reverse strand, counting down.
GCACTCTCCTGTAGCTTCTGTCTGCAAGTTGTCTCTAGACAGGCACTCCATGACTGCCTATGTCTCCTGCTACTTTACACAACCACTCAGAACCTTCCTAGACCAGATGTCAGCCAATTACAAGACTTTTTAAATAAAGTTTTATTAGAACACAGCCGTACCACTCGCTTATGCCTTATCTGCAGACCCCTTTTTCATTGTGACGGCAAAGTTGGCTAGTCACAGAACTGGAGAGGCTATCTAGCTGACAGAGCCTGAAGTGTTCACTACCTGACACGTCACAGGAAAGCCTGCCAGCTCTACCCCACACCTAATGTTTATGAGTTTGTGATCCTTACGCCTTGGGACATGCTTATAAAGGAAGTCTAAATCCTGCAAGTTTGTCTGTCTGTCTGTCTATTTAGTATGTGTGTGGAGGTCAGAGGACACCTTGTAGGAGGTCCCCTACTTCCACCTTGCTGCCTCCAGGGACTGAACTAGGCTCATCAGGCTTGGTGGCAAGTGCCTTTACCCACTGGGCCGGCTCAATGCCCTTGTTTTTTTTGTTTTTTTTGTTTTTTTTTTAACTGCAAAATATGATGCACTTAGACACATAAAATAAAAAATGAAGTCCTAAACTTTAAAAACAGTCTTGAGGTGTTGATATACTTCTCACGAACCTAGAAAGTGTTCCTGTTCCCAGGCTAGGGTGCAGTTTTGCTAAGCTAAAAATAAGTGGTCAGGTCAGAAGAGAAAATTATGTTTGTTTATTTTATCATTAACAAGGATAATAAAGTCCTCTGTCCACTTAACTTACCCCTAAACTGTCAGCTATATGCACAGCTTTGGGGACAGACGGCCTGGCGATCTACGTTAATCCCCATCTCTCCCTCAGATTCCATCCCACTACACCACAGAAAGGAGCCAGGGAAGGAAAAAGTACCAACACCAGGAGCCAAGGAAGTGAAATCCAGAGTCCCACATCGAATCACCACAGGGAAAGTTCCCTACCCAAGGTAAAGCCACAGCTGGCAGAGTCAGAGGAGGGAGAAAGCAGGCCAAAGCCACCTCGGATTTGTCAGGACCAACGCACCAGAAGAAGTGACCACAGAGGCTGAAAATCCAAAAGTCAAATAAAAAGACAACTATTACCCAGAAACACTGTCAAACACATAGTCCTCTGAATTCATGCCCGGCATCCGAAGACTGAGGTCCGAGGAGAAGAAAACCTGAAATATCAATGGAGTGAGCCACGATGATTTAACTAACATCATGGTTACTAATGACCAAGGTCCGGTATGGATAGTGTGTGGCACACGGTAACCCACAACCCTTTTGAGGCTCATTTCAAAATAAGAATTTTAAATCTATAAAAAAATTTAAATTAAGAAAAGTCATAAAAAATAAGTATCAGTCTGGTGGTGTGTCTTGCACCTTTAATCCCAGCATTCAGGAGGCAAAGGCAGGTGGATCTCTGAGTTCAAGGCCAGCCTGGTGTACAGAGAGAGTTCCAGGTCAGTCAGAGCTACACAGACAAATCCTGTTCTGAAAAACCAATACACATATAGATAATAATAAGTAAATATTTAATTTTATCCACCACTCATGTGAATAACTACACACAGGCGCGCACACATAAATACACACTTCACAAAGTGCCTGTGATCTACTCTTCCCTGTTCCTTATCTTTCCCACACATCAAATGTTCAGAGTCTAGAATCTGCAGCCAAAATACAAGGGCCAGGAGTCCAGTGTGCACCAGGACTGGGCAAGTCTGCTACCCTTTCCTGGAAAGTGTCAGTTTCTACTCCTAAAAGATCCTCAGGGGCAGTAAGACCCGCCTCCAACACCCCAAGTGCCTATCTTCTCCCCAAGTGAGGTCTGTGTGATCGGACCCTGCCAACTCTCTGGAACTCATAGAGTGTCCTGATGACCACCTCCAACCCTGGATTACGCCACGAAACAAGCAGCACCCAGCGAAGACGCGACAGAGCAGCCACACTAGGCTGGCTGGGGACACGACAGTGCTGCCACACTAGGCTGGCTGGGGACACGACAGAGCAGTCACACTAGGCTGGCTTGGGACACGACAGCGCGGCCACACTAGGCTGGCTTTGGGAGCTTTCTCAGGTCTAGGACGAGAGCTGAAGAAACACTGTGAGAATGCACTTGTGGTCGGAAGATTATACACAGGCTTCCTTTCTCTCTCCCCAGCAAACCTCTTAGCGGAAACCATAATTGTTAACTCAGCTGCTGGTAAGATTACCCATGTGCCCTTGATGATAATTTTTGGATTTGTCGGTTTAGCTTACAAATTATACCTACGGGCCTTTCTCTTAAAAAAAAAAAATCTTTTTATTCCTGATCCACTCATTCTGGGCTAAGTTTCAAGCTTACATAACCAGGAAAAGGTGGAACCCAATACTTAGACAAACATGCTGCCGTCTTAGGAAGATGTTTTTGTCTTTTGTACCTCCTGAACGCCCTCCTTGAAGGTCTCTGAGAAGGTGGAGTCTGGAGTCCTCCGCTGAGCGTTGGGAGGCTGACTGCCGGAGCTGAACTGGTCAGTGCTGAGGCTCCGGTCGAACACCACCACGCGCTCGGCGGCGGGCTCAGGATGGTACACCGTTGGGGGGATGCCCACAGAAAAGCCGTGCGGCTGGATTTCTGTCTTGATGGAGTGGGTAGGCATGGTTGCTATGGAGACAGTGACTGTTGTATCAGGAGCTGTCAGGTGGCCTCTCTTATCAGCGCCCAGCTGGTTGCCGTGGGGGAGGACAATGTTGAAGGGCACGTTCTTCAGCACTTGCACCCTGTTTTCGCCAGCAGAAATGAGGGGCTGCTCCGTCACATTTGGCATGCTGGTTCTTCGAGAAAGGAGAAAGGACATTGTGTTTTCAACCTTGGTGCTGATACAGGGCTTTGATGATTTGAAAGGAGCAGGTGCTGAGGCTCCGACCAGGGCTTCACGTACACTGAGCACATGCTCCAGGTAACCCGTCTCTCTGATGGTCTGGGCTCCCCACAGTAGCTATACACGGGACAGACGCCAACTAAACATTAGCTGGAGGAAGGGCCCATTCCCGGTGAAGACCCCATAGCTGGCAGTCAAGCAAAACCCACAGCAAGAGCACAATTGCTCTGAAGGGACCCAGAGCGCTCCTCCAGTACGTGCTAGTCTCAGTGATCCTAACGTAGACCTTCATAATTATCATAAACCTGAAGCTGTGAGTGCAGATTCCAGAGTGAGACCACTGGGTTCAAACTGTGCCTCAGCTTGAGCAAGCTATTTTGTCTCTCAGGGCTCCCGTTCTCATCTGTGAGATGTAAAAACAATTTGTCCTAGCGTGTGTCTCTGTGATAAAACGCTGTGAGCAAACGCAACCTGGGGGAGGAAAGGCCTGCACATCACAGTCTGTCATCAAGGGACGCCATGGCTGAAACTCAAGGGGACCACAGAAGAACTGCTTACCGGCTTGCTCCCACTGCCTTCCTTATATAACGCGGGTCTACCTGCCTGGGGATGGCACCGCCCACAGTGGGCTGGGCCCTCTGACCTCAATCAGCAACCAAGAAAATGCCCCATAGACAGGCCCACGGGCCAATATGCTGGGAGCAATCCCTCAGCTGAGATTCCCTCTGCCCAGGTAGGTTTGTCTGGGTTTGTGTTGAGTTGACAAAAACCAGCCAGCACGGTGGGTGTCTGTCCTCTCACACGGGGGCTGAGTACGGAGCTCAGGGAACGACACCCGCACACGTACACAGCCGCTCAAAAGTAAGCGCTGCCAAGCATCACTCTCTAATACCGATGCCATCTGGCTTTCCCAAGGAAAAGTCATTATCATACTTTATCAGCAGATATTTTATTCAAAATTAATCGTGGTTTAATACTTAGGTAATGTGAATGTTCAGTTTTAAAAATAATCATTTTAGAATATGTGTGTATACGTGTATGTATGTGTGTGTACATGTACATGTGTATATGTACATGTGTGTGTATATGTGTATACACCTCTGTGTGTGTCCATGTACATGTGTATATGTGTATGTGTGTGTACACCTCTGTGTGCATGTATAGGAGTGTGTGTGTGTGTGATATGTACGTGGCAGCCTGCTGAGGTCAGAAGTCAACGCTATGGGGCGTTCCCTCCTTCCACCTTTCTTCCATGGTTCCCGAGGACAGAACTCAAGCTGGCAGGCCCTTTACCCTGAGCTGTCGCTCTAGCCCCAGTGTGGAGTTGTTCACTGGTTTGCCTCGCCTTTTCCCCCGGTACCAGGGACAGAACCGGAGTCCTGCTGTATGTGCTTGGCGTGTGTTCTTCCACCAAGCTTCCCCGGTCCATGAATGTATTTTTAAAGCCTCCTGAAACCTTACAAACTGAAAACGCCAAGGAACAAAACCAATCTCTGAACTGTAAACTCACTCCTGAGGACGGATCCTAAAGGAAATGTCAGGGAGCTGAGGCAGGAGGATTGAAAGCTGCAGGCCAACCCAGACAACTTGAGACCCAGTTTCAAAATAAAAGTTTTTACTGTGTCTTTGTCCCAGTGAAAGACTAGACATGGCTGCAAAATTAAGTGCATTCTGGGTTCATTTCCAGGCACTCAGCAAAAGAATATCAAATAAAACATAAATTAATCCTAGCGTTAAGGAAGAGAGAAGAACAGCTTCAACATTAGAGCTGTTGAGACTGGCAATGAATATATGCTGGCTTCTACCATTTCTCCTTTTATTGAGCTCGAAAAGACTCCTAATAAAGAGTAAAACATAAAGTCTATAAATAAGCTGCTCTCCAAAAAAATATGTTTTAAATAGCAATATGGAAAATATTTATGAAACAAATTACAAGTAATAAATGCCCACTTCCAAAAACTATCTGCACCTGTAACCACAGCCACAGTAAAGAAATAATTGTCAGGAGCGTGGAATATGAACCACTACTCATTCCTTAAATCAGCTTCTGTCCCCTTCTCCTGCAAGATGGGATCTGGCTACCATGGCCCAGGCTGGCCTTGAACTCCTGCTTCAGGCTACCTAGGATTACAGGTATATGCTACCATGCCCAGCTGTTTTATTTTTTATTACTAATTAAATAAGGGTCGATTTAAAAGCTGTTTTTAGGGCTGGCAAGATGGTTCAGTGGGTAAAGGTGCTTGCTACAAAGTCTAATGACTTGAGTTCGATACCCGGAAGCCACAGACGACAAGAGGGGACTTTTCTTAAGCTACCTTCTGACTGTCACATGTGCACCTTGGTACACACAGACATGTGCGTGCACACAGATAAAATAAATAAGTGTAACATGTATCTTTTAAAAACGGCCATACAGCTGAGTTGTAATGAATCTACCAAAGTTTTAACCCAAAATGCCTTCAGGAGGAGTTTGGATGTCAATTCACTGAGTTTTACTCAGACGACTAGTCACTGGTATGTAACTTTTCTTTCTGGTTGTTGGTTTCATTTTGCTTCATTTTGTTTCCTTTTGCAGATCCGGGGACTGAACCCAGGCCCTTGCCCGTGCCAGGCAGGTGTGCTATCACAGAGCTGCATGCCAAGCCTTGCTTTGTCTGAAGCAGGCTCTCCCAAGATCCAGGCTAGCTAGAACTCCTGAGCCTCCTGCTTCTGCCTCCCACGTGCTGGGACTACAGGTATGCGCCACCACAGCCAGGGGGTTGTTTAGACCCTTCCCTGTCTCATCCCCCTGTGGAGGGTCTCGACACAGATGAACGAACACTTCAGGTTTTAAAAACTCCCTCTGGGAGAGGAGAGGATGCTAATGTTTTCTGGGAAAGGGAACGCGGCCTAAATAAACAATGACTTCTCAGAGTAACGGAGGCAAGTCCACAACAGGCTCGAACTCCGAGAGGATGGGTCATTCCACCGTCTCTACCCCAGAACCTTCCGGTTGTACCTGGTGGAGCCGCCCCAAATCTTGACGGTGTACGCCTGCCTACGCCGGCTGCCCCACTTACCGTTTGCTGTGCTCTGGATCCTGGTGCTCCCCCTCTGGCTTGGCTGCGGACGCCCGGCGCTCTCTGGGAACCTAAAGCATTAACACCAATGAAAGGAATTTGGTCCTTATGCAGGGGAGAAGCCTTCACCTGAAGGAACAACATTTTATTTCCCAGCGGGCTCCCTTCTTCACTCAACTCCTGATTGTCTGCTGAGCACCCATCTGCTCCAAAGGAGCTACTAGCCTGGTCACCACGGCAAGAGGTGACAAGCAACTGCTGAACAGACAGACTTGGGGCGCCACAAACGCAGTCTGTCTTGCGAGGAAGGATTTCTTTCTTTCTTTAAACGTTTTAAAATGTGTTTTATTTTATGTGTATGAATGTTTTGCCTGTACCTATATCCATGCACCAAGTGAGTGAATGGTGCCCATGGTCAAAAGAGGGCACCAGATGCCCTGGAACGGGAGTTAGAGATAGCTATGAGCCACCACGTGGGTGCTGGGAACTGAATCCAGGTCCTCTGGAAGAGCAACAAGTGCTATTAACCACTGAGCCATCTCTCCAGCCCTGTTCTACTCCTTTTATAACTCTTCTTTTCTTTGCCCCAAAGCCGAAAAGCAGACAAAGGACACTGGGCACACTGTGACATGAACCCACCTGAGATGTGGCCCAAACAGGGACACAAATGTTGGTGATGTGCGGGTGAGATATGTGAGATATTTGTGGTGCAAGAATTCTTTCATATTTCACCATTAACAACCAAACAAGGGGCCTGCGAGATGGCTCCGTGGTTAAGAGTGCGCAGTGCCCTTGCACAGGAGTTCAGATTCCAGCACTCACATCAGGCAGTTCACAGCCACCCCATAACCCTCAGGGGATCCAACTCCCTCTTCTGGCCTCTGTGGGCACCCGCACTCATTTCCAGACGTTCCCCCACACATCCCTGTACACACACACACACACACACACACACACACACACACACACACACGACATGAAACTAAGTGTTGTCTGATTGATTAGCAATCCGTTTTTAAAGCATTGCTAGTTATTAAGCAATAACAACGGATGCTCACAATCAAGAAAATCAAATGGCCGTTCCTGAGCGTCTGCCATTGGTCGAGCCTAGGAGACAGCAGACACGGGCCACTCCCCAGCACCAGAGAGGACAGTCTGTGGCAGGAACTCACTATATCCTAGTTCCTGGGCCTGAGAGTCAAAGTGACACACTGGCTGTCCAGCGTGACACAGGTCATCAATGAGTGGCAGATGAATTCCTGGGACTCCGTTAAGAACTATGAGGTAGACTGTAGGTGCAAAAACCTACACACAGTACACATGAGAGAGAAGGCTAATTCAGCTGTCTAGAAGCAGACAGGATAAATATATTCTGATCTCAGAATTGTAAAAACGTGTATTTCCCCCAACCAATCCTAAGGCTTTGTGATAGCGGTTACAGAAAAGGCAATTGCCCTGACTACCCGGCAGGGGAGAGCCAGGTGAGTCGGCAACAACCCCTTTCCACGGCACCAGGAACCAAATTTGTTCAAATGTTCAAACTGGGGGAGACTTGGCGACCACCTTCTTTTATGACAGCGTCTCCGTCAGCTAGGGCCAGAGCAGCTGTTTAAAAAAACGCCCTTTGATTCTGTGATCGTGGATGCTCGGCTTTGAACCACAGAAAGCTCATTAAACTATTTATAGTCACTACAGAAGCAGCCAGCCCGACACTCAGCAAATGACTGTTTTATAGGCTGCTGAATCAGGTGCGTCTGAGAACGCACGCCATTGGGGCTGTAAAGAGCCCGCAACCCACCTTGTAGTAGTCATAGAGCAGGCCCAGGGCAGCCGCACTGTCTTCGTCCCCATTGATGCTCATCATCGCTTTGGTGGCTGCGGTGAGAGGGTTTTCCAGGAAAGACTTCCAGGCCTCATCCTCGCTGGTATAGGAACGCCGCTGTGGATAAAGGGCTTCATTCTGAAGAACCAGCACCGGCCTTTTGCTTCGGAGGAAGAAATTCAAAGTTAAATCCACATTTCCCATAGCAAGACGGCTTACAAGCTGTTTAAAAAACAAAAAACAAAACTGAACTGACAGTTCTTTGACATTCCTATAAAATAGGACACACGGCCCTGTGCCAGATGATAATTACAGGTAAGAGGCAGCTCAGTGGCCTCCCGGCATGGACAAGGTACTAGGTTCCATCTCCTGCTTGATAACGAATTAAATACCAACACCTTTTGAAGGCCCACCCGAAGAAAACTCAATAAAGTAAACGAAGTGGTGTCCACGCTCCTCTTAAAGGTACTTTTGGAATAAATAAAAACATTTAGAAAACTCAGGTTTGATTTACAAAACGCTTTTTCTAAAGGCATGTTTTAAATCGCCTCGTGGCCTATGAGCTACATCAATGACCCTAGGAAGTCAAATGAAGACATGCTCAGAAGGCACAGCAAACCCGAGGACCCCCATCAGAGACGGTGAGAAGATGTCAAAACCCATACTACCCCCAAGAGGACACGGGGTCACTCACATATCAGCGGCACACACAGGCACACGCAAGGAATGGACACTTTTCAAACACACTCAGGCAGGGAGGGCTTGTCATGGTGCTACACACACTTCCCCCTTCCCCCTGCCGAAGCCGATGACTTAAAACAGCTCCTTCCAAGAAACAGGGGCAGGAAGAAGGGCCCAAAAGCAAAAGGGACATTTCACTTAGTCCTTCAGGGTAGATGAGAAAGTTAGAAGACGCTACTGTTACTAGAAGGAGGAGCCTGGAACGTAGCCAAAGGGGGCTATAAATCAATAAAGAAGCATAATTTTCTGGCATGGGAGTGAACTGCTTATCTTAGAGATAAACGCAACCTACAACAAAGGAAGCCATGGAATGGAAATCAGCCTTTTTAGAAAATTAGTGGACAAATCTGATTTCAAACATGTTCACATGGACCCCTGGAAGACGGACGGCTCAGTGGGTAGAGGCACTTACTCCTAAGTCTGACGGCTTGAAGTTCTATCCCTGGGGCCTACAGAGTGGAAGGAAAGAACAGAGTCCTGCAAGTTGTCGTCTACCTTTCAAACACACACACACACACACACACCACACAAATTAATTAATCCATTAAAAACCCCCCTTAGCTGATGACATGCTTCAGCTGGTGAAGGAACCCAAGTGAAATCTCCAAGACCCACACGGCCAAAGGAAAGAGAGGACTTGCCAAAAATTGTCCTCTGACCTCCAAGTGTGTGAATGTGTGTGTGTGTGTGTAGCACACACGCAAACTCATACAATGACGTAAATAAAGTGTGAAAAAGAAAATCTTTACTAGGCTTTAGGATTATGATGGCATTAGCTCAGGTGTTGGGCATGTGATTTCTCTCCTCAGGGTCCAGGGCTTCCTGGGATTAATCCCCAGTGCTCCCTTCCCCCCAAATAAATAAAATCTTTATTAGTTTTTCACATCGGGCAAGAACTATTTCATATTAACAGTGCAGTTTGTGGGAAAATTCCGGAAAATCAATGGTGACTTTAGTGACGCTTTATAGGAGATTTAATTTAAATGATTCAAGCAAACATTACTGATTCCAAAAACTGGAAATGTCAACAGTCTCAACAACTGTTCAGCTGGTACTATTTAGTAAGTCAATAGAAGGGAGAAGGTGGAACATTGACTTTAGCGAGACGAAGCGGTCCTCTTTGTGTGTGCGAAAGGGAAAGAATGGAGGTGTCTGGAACTCCTCTGGATGATGGCTGTCCTGACAGGCAGAATGAGGCTCAGTTCTCATTGCAACACACCAGTGAAATATGTAAATGGCCTAGAGGTGACCCTACCTTTTCTAAAAGTGAGTCTACAAAGTCTGATTATCTTTGCAAGTAATCAACAAAGGTTAGGGCTTGGCAGTCACCCAAATCCTTCAAAAACAGATGAGATTTAGGAAGAAAAATAAAAGAGAGAGAAAGAAAGGAAGAACGAGGAAAAAGGAGGACATCTTTGAAAAGGGGAGAAAAAAATCCAACAACCCCGTCTGCCCTCAGAAGGCAGAGCTGTCTCAGAGTCCACGTCTTTAACTTGTGCCTATGAAGATGATTCTACGGGCTTATGTCTGGAGGCAGGCTTATTATTTTGAAATTTAAAAATAGAGAAGACTTATCTCCATAAATCTCAAGTTTTAACCAAAGAAAGAAAAATACACAAAATGGCATTCCCCAAGCCTTTGGGTCCTGAGTCCAATGGTGGTACAGTACCCTGGTGAGATACCCTTGCGAGATTCCCTGGTGTACGGCTGAGCTATTATTAATAGCCTAATAGCTACTTCCAGAAGATTCTGACAGCACTTGGCTCGTTCAACAGTCGTAATGCTAGTTTTTCAGGCTTTCCTTCTTCTACCATCCCATCCTACATTGGTACAAGCATCAAAAAATAAATATTTTCCAAGTGGCTTTCTGTCTGCAATCACCCTGAAGGCATTTTATATTTCCAAAGTATGCCTCAAGCCAAGAGGTTGGCGCTGGGGACTTTTGCCTTGTCGGCAAGTAGAGAAATAAGCAGACAGACAATTGGAGTCTACTCCT
>CABHPQ010164800.1:0-51718 GCA_902168405.1 Peromyscus aztecus | reverse complement strand
TACCTAAAGGGGAGCACCGACTAACCATTGTTTGCCTGATAAAATCATTTTCTAGCCTAATAAAAAGAGACATGGGTTTTGACCAGTAAGGTTGAAACTCTCTGAAAATAGTATTTACTTTGCCAAAATATAGCACTGCAAGTTTGGGAACGTTTCAAATCCACATGACATATTTAATTCATAGAGAAAGTGAAACCTCCTTTAATGACCTTGGAGGGTCACAAAAGGTGGCCTGTGAGATCACACCAGGCTGGGAGGAGGTTAGAGAAACAATCGCAAGCTAATGAGTACATACTGGAAGGCCAGAGAGCAGAGAGGCAAATTGCAGGCTGGTTCCCTCGACCCTTCTCTGGTAAAGAACAAAAGACCAAAGGTGTCATTTTTTAAATACTAAATTATTGAAAAGCAAAGTCCAACCTCAAGTATGGAATAAATGGCACTGATTTTAAATAGCCTCACATTCAACCCAGGCTGGTTGGGACCAGACTCAGAGTACGCTATGACACAGAAATTGAAGTTCACACTTAGGGTCTCTTTCTTCCTCAGAGCATGTTCAAGCTATGAGCAACATCCTGAGTCTGAAGTGCTAGAAATGTCCCTTACATGGGGACCCCTAACCCCCTACCCCATCAGCTGCAGGTAAAGCAGCTGCGGTGAAGAACCCCTCAGAAACACTGGCTGTTAAATAGCTATTGTAGCACAAAAGCTAACATCAGTCAGACCCCGGGGCCCATGTGGGGTGGGGGAAGGCATTGGTGAAATGTATGAAGAACAACAGATTTCCAAAAGAAATGCTCTTTCCTGCAAACTTTCAAAGGAAACGAACACCCCAGCTTGGCATGATATTGGCAAGATCTCAGGCTTTCTGAGCTCCAGGGGACCTGAGCTCATCATTTCTAAAGTCCTTGTTGGCCATCTGGTGGAATAAGAGTCAAGAAGGACTCGTATCCCCTGCAGAGTGCGCAAAGATCTCTTCCCCTTAGGAGGTGCAAGCATGCCAAGAGTAAGTTAATCTGCTTATGATACACATTTGACTGGCAGAGCCCTGCTTTCTGAAGCTCGAAGAGGTGAATGGCAGCCCAACCACTACATTAATTATCCCAAATTATGAATAAGTGGCGTATAAATGAGACTGCTCTACTGAACTGAACATGGCTTTAAAAAACTGAGCAAAGCAAAGATGTTAAATATTACACAAGCTGGAGTGCTAATTTGAGAGCTACTACTCCTTTAAAATACAAAGGAATAACACTTCCAAGGAACAATTTCTCATTACAGACTCCACAGATGAAAGAAAGAACGAAAGAAAGAAAGAGAGAGAGAAAGAGAAAGAGAAAGAGAAAGAGAAAGAGAAAGAGAAAGAGAAAGGAGGGAGGGAGGGAGGGAGGGAGGGAGGGAGGGAGGGAGGGAGGGAGGAAGGAAGGAAGGAAGGAAGGAAGGAAGGAAGGAAGGAAGGAAGGAAGGAAGGAAGGAAGGAAGGAAGGAAGCTCTCTCTAGGGGACTGGAGAGATGGAGCAACATTTGTGAATGCTCTTGCCAAGGACCCAAGTTCAGTTCCCAGCACCTACGTGGCAGCTCACAATCACCTACAACTCTTTGTTTCTAGAGAGTGGCAAGGAGTAAGTGCAGCCGTTGGAACCTCAGGATACAGTTTAAACATTGTCTGGTACTTTATGGACAGAAACAAGAAAATTCAGTAGCTCACAAAGCTTAAGTCCACAGGAGGCGGGACTGCTGGTGCAGAGGGTACTCAGGGGCTCCGATGTTGGGAGAACATACAGAAAAGCTTACCGCTTCACCCATGGTGGGCACGGCAGACACACTGCGAGCAGCAATGGGGCTGTCCTTTACTCAGGTGCAGTGCAGACTCATGGCGTAAGCATTTCGGAAAACTGACGAGCCATCCTCTTCAGAGCTATGTGTTTCAGTGCCTATAAATTACACCTCAAGTGAAGATTCATCTGGTTTTGGTTTTCTTTGTTTGTTTGGTTGGTTTTTTTCATTGAGGGATTATTTCAAAAGGATTGTGTGTATTAATCAAAGGACAGGTAGTCAGATCATGGGATCTAAAAGCAGTTTCGAGCCACTCACAATATCTTGTCCTTGAGTAAAGAAAAACTTCCAGCAAAAGGCTGAAATGGGATCTCATGCGAACACCAGCCCACAGAAAGCAGTGAGTCCAGTACCTCAAACCCAAACCTTAAAACTCATTAATGCTCAGAGGGCTCTGTCTAATTCCTCCCAGTCCCCAAACACAGCTTCTCTCACTTTATAGATGATGTCTTGGGGAGGAAAGGACTTGCCCAACATCCCTTCAACCAATGCTTATTGTGGCCTACTAGAGAACAGAGAAGGGTCTGGTGTGGGCTCAGTAAGAACCAAGGCACAGCTCAGGAGCTGTGTGTCCAGGGAGTGAAGGACAGCTATGATGTCTAGAGCTTGATGATGGGATATGACATCAGCACACACTGTGTCCTCCATCCAAGATAACCAACACATTGGAAAATGACCACACTTTCTACTCATGCATTTGATACACAAAGGAGGCCATGGTAGCTTTATCTGCTTTCTAGCTGATAGAGGAAACATGAATGGGGAACAGATGCCAGTCCACAAACCCCCAAAGCAGCTCCCAGAATGGAACACCGGTGTCGGGGAGAATGAGAAGCTATGCACCCTACAAAGAGGCTCCCAGCGAAAGCCACTAAACTCTGAAAAGGGACAGGCAAGGTTCCAGGAAAACGCTTTTTCAATTAAAGACATATTTTATTTAAATATATAAATGAAGAAAGTTATCCCATGGTAAAAATAAAAGAACTAATAATGAAGTCTATAAGATAAAATTTTCAAGTACTCATATAATTTTCATACTGAGAGACCCCAATTTCCATCCCCCTATGTCTTCCCTGGGAAATCTTAACCTTTTCTAAAAGTGTAATTAAAAAATAAACTTATATGTCAATTTTCAGTATGTTAGCTGGGGCTCTCACACACCACCATCGGACTATCAGAGCGCATCTCAGCTCCACCCCCGTGTAAGAAAGATGGAGTGCTCTTCCCCATGCATTAGCTTCAACCCCATATTCCAGGCCCTTCAACACACATTATCTTCAACCCTATATTTCATTGCAGCCAGGAACCCTGTACCCTACAAACAAGGCATCCACACCATGCCTTTATCTCTCCTTCTCCTTCCTCCCCCATCGTCCTGCCCAACTCCACCTTGAAATACAGGCCACCTCAATTCTCAGCCTCAAAGCTCAGAGCCAATCCTATGAGCTGTAACCAAGCCCTTGATGGGGGTGTCAGGCCTATTTGCACTCTGGGCCCCCGTCTGGCCTGCAGTCTTTCATCCTGACAGCTAATAATTCGATGACATACCACCTCACCTGTTACCTGCCTTGGGGGGTCAAATGCCTGGCTTCCTCTCCTGAAGACAGAGCAGTACATCTTTCACTGTCTGTTACTTACGGCCTCTGGCCAGTATGAGGACAAAGTTGGCACCAAATAAGCACTTAATATACTATAAAGGAAAGTAATCTAGTGCACATTATGTATGCCCACACGCTAAAAGTAGGCATACATTAAAATGCTAGCCATTACACAAGCAGCCAGGGAGAGGGCAATGTCGGAAGCAGAATTGAAGGCTTACTTTAAGAACAATCATCAAGTCAGTCAAACATGCAGACAGTGACGTTATCATGGCTTCCCTTCTTTTCTTTAAGACTTATTGTTTTAGTTTATGTGGATGGGTATTTGTGCCTGCATATTTGTCTGCATGACAAAAGTGTACCTGGTGCCCATGGAGGCCAGAAGAGGGTGTCAGCTCCTCCTGGAATTGGAGTTATAGACAATTGTGAGCCACCATGTAGGTGCTAGGAACCAAGCTGGGGTTTTCTGCAAGAGCAGTAAGTCTTCTCAACTGCTGAGCCATCTCTCCAGCCCCATGACTTTTCCATTTAAGAACCATCCTAATGGCCATGCGTTCCCCTAAGAGTACAGCCGTACTTGGTGTTGACACACAGGCTCCAGCCCCTGACTACCTTTTCTCATGGAGGTCTGTAGACTGAAATGTAATTCCAGCCAGGCACAAGAGTGGGAGGGAAACCCTGGAGGCACTCATACATCCTGTTTCCACAAAGGAACGTGTAGAGGAGATACCACCACGAAGGAAAAAGGAAGGCCAAGCCCTGGGGTAAGATGAGGAGGCTGACTCTTCAGCAGTGGGCAAAGATGAGGTGTGGAAAAGAACGTTCATATAACGGAGCAGGCTCATCTGGCTGATCCACTGTGGAGTGGAAGAAGAAAAGAGGGATGTTGCATAATATTTTGTTTGCACTTCGACACTCCCGGGACTGCCAATACCGTTCGGTTTGAATGAGAGGGTGGAGCTAGATACTAGCAGACCAAAATTAACCAGAGACATTTTGGAGGACTGAGGACAGATGGAGAGGCACAGGAAGTAGTAGGGTGGGGCTTAGAGAGGGTCTTGACCCTTTTTGGATTGAGGAATAAGAGAGAGGAGGTCACTGATGGCTTCTCCACCGCTTCTCTGATCATTCAGGTAAGAACCTGGGTATCTGACTCCCGAGATTTTATTGACAAAGAATCATCACATAAATCTTCAGAGGGAAAGGGGGGAAGACCTTGGAGGAGCTGAGTATAGTAGCAGAAACTAGAATGCTGTGGAGATGTGGCCCACACATCCTTTAGGAGAGAGTCTGCCTTCGACCTTGAAGCCCAAGGTTCTCTCAAATTCTATACCATCAGTCCTGCTTTCCACTTCTTTGGGCTTTCTTGATGTATCCTTGCTAAGCGTTTTGGTTGCTTGTTTTCTGCTGTTCAAGTATTTCTCCAATCATCAGCCATTCATTAGACACAAATTTGACCCAACTTGGGAGTTTCTCCATGGTAAAAACAAGATATTACCTGTTCACACGGCAAGGTCCCCCAGCACAGTGTGGGGAAGCAGAGCAGGGAAGAGCAAAGGCCATGGGTTTGCACTGGGCTCATCTAAGCCTCATTCATAAATGATCCTACCCAAGAGGCTGGCAGCAACCTGTGACTGGTACATCGGCTGGTACATTTGATAGCACTTCATTATTTCACGGTTCTCCAGAGGCAATCAAGGGACAAAAGTCTCACCTGAAAATAGTCCTCCTGCCATCTGTGTTGGGGTTGAGAGTCCATAATACATCAACTGATGACACTGAAGTACAAAGCCTAGCCACCCCCAACCCATATTTATCCAGAGCCATCTGCTGCACACAGGACACCTAGAGCTATAGCAAGCCAGGGAAGCGCTGGATACCCCCAGACTGGAAAAACTCCAAGGGAGAACTCTCAGGAAGACAATCAGATAAGTGGACCTGTGGGTTTGTTCCTGTGTCCCCAGTGATGGACACAGCAAAGATGGAAACAGGGAGAGGGACAAGGTGAGCCATGAAAAGTAGCAGAGACCTGCCAAAGGGGTGGACGTGCAGGTATCCTAGGAGAAGCGCTTGGGCAGACAACCACAGCCAACTGAGAAAGTATCCCATGAGGACAGGCCTGAGAAAGGAGAATCTGAAATGCTCTCTCTCTCCACTTTATTATGAAATGAATTATTTAAAAGAAAAGCAATAAAAGGAACCGGTGCTCACTGACTTTCTCAGACACACTATGCTTTGGATTGTAAATGTGGACCCAAGGGTCCAGGTGGTTAAAAGCTTATTCCCCAGTGAGCTGCAACAGGGAGGTAAGGGAGCCTTGAAGAGGTGTAAACTAGCAAAGGAATTCAAGCATTGTGGGACCCCCGGCCTGTGGTGAGGCAGTGAGTCACTGCAAAGGCCTGGGACATGTCAAGAGGAAGAACTGCCTAGTCACAGGTCCAAAGCAGCAGGGACAAGCCATTCTAGCTGGGGGCCTCAGAATCATGAGCCAACCTAAACCTAAGGTACCTGTCACAGTGATGGGAAACTGACAAACAGTACCGCAGCCTTGGGTTTTCAGTGGTAACCATGGAAAATGTTTTACGGCAAAATGAGTATTTCTCAGCATTCTATGAAAATTTCCCTCTCAAAAGTTGATCATGCTGTTGTTGTTTTACCTAATCCAATCATAAGGAATGTTGTCCTTCCTTAATCATTTCCATAGATAGAAGAGGCTTTTTAAAAGATAGTGTACAGCTGGGAGATAGTTCAGTCAGTTTTGTGCTTATGGGCCCAAATTTTGTCCCATTTTAAAAAAAAAAAAAAAGCTGAGTGATCCACTCTTTGTAGTATCAGCACTGGGGACCCAGAGACAGGTGCGTCCCTGGGGCTCGCTGGCCAACCAGTCTAGCCTACTTGATGAGTCCCAGGCTATGGAGAATCCCTGTGTCAAAAAACGAAGTGGATGGTATTTGAGAAAAGACACACAGGATTGTCACCTGGCTTCTGGCCTCCACATGAACACTCCTACAAACACACACACACACACACACACGCACACGCACACGCACACGCACACGCACGCGCGTGTGTACATGAACATGAGGGTAGATAGTCTCTAACAATGTATTGCTAAGTTGAAAGGATGCGTAAGTAAGAAGGTCTGTTTTGTTTTAATGATACACCTTTCTTTTACAGCCCCACCACCTCTGTGTCTGCCTCTTTCCTAATCCAATACACCATACTGAGTGCCTAGGATTTCCCAGGGGAAAAATAATTCTCCTTGAATTATTAAGGTGTCATGCCCACAGTTCACAGAGAATTACACCACTGATCTTCTCATCAGAAGGACTAGGCTGAGTAGCTCAGAATTCTGAGGAAATCCGGCATAATAATTTAAAATCGGATTGGAGAGATCTCATGGAAAGAGCAACACAGTGAAGAACAGGAAACTGGGGTCTGGTCCTCCCATCTGGGACCCCTGTATCCCTGAGGAAATACCTAAAAGCCTTCAGGACGTGACTTCTCACTTCCTGACTCACCAACGTAATTCCTTGAGTAGTGCAGAAATCCAACTGGACCTAGCATGTAGTCTCATCACTGCACAAACAAAGATGGCTTACTCGGTCATCACACTGCAAGACATCTTAATATTTTATAAACATCCACTCCGACAGAGCCAAGGAGCATTTGAAGCTCACATATCAAATGTGTCTTACCCTCACTTCCTTACACTATTCCTCCACAATACAACTCTTCCTGGGAAGGTTTAAGAGTCCCACTCCTCTTGGTGCTAGGCCTGGGCTAATTGGCATGCTGGGTGAGCACCAGGCCTCAATGAAGGCTTTAATACATTAGCCCAGCAGTCAGGCCAGAACAGCTGCAGAACCCATCTCACAAAGTCACAGGTTCACAATGGTTTCAGCTGCACTTGCCTGTCCCCAGGCCCTTCTCCTGACTGCTCTAGTCCCTCACTCTCCAGTTCCTCCACTATGCTTCCATTTCTGTTTCAGTCTCATGGCCTATTCCTTCCCAGAATGACATGTCCCACCTCTACCCCCACACCACTTATAGAAAGAGCTTCTAGAGTTCTAGGGATGTGAGTGCACACAAGTCTGTATATGCACTTGTGTATGGGTGTGTGGAGCCCAGAAGACAACTGAGTATCATACATCAGGTACCACCAACCCTCTTTTTCTTGAGACAGGGTCTCTCAGCTTCAATTGCCTTGGAGCTCACGTAGGCAAGGCTGGCCAGCCAGTGAGGCCCAGGGATCCTTCTGGCTCTCTATACTGACATGACTGCTATGCACCACCACACATCAGCTTTTTCACATGGGTTCTGGGGAGCAAAGTTGGGTCCTTGGGCTGGCACAACAAGGACTTCACACCCTGAGCCATCTCCCCAGCCCAGAAAGAAGTTCTTTATAAGGACTGACATTCTCTCTCTCTCTCTTTTTTGGTTTTTCGAGACAGGGTTTCTCTGTGTAGTTTTGCGCCTTTCCTGGAACTCGCTTTGGAGACCAGGATGGCCTTGAACTCACAGAGATGATGCCTGCCTCTGCCTCCCGAGTTCTGGGATTAAAGGCATGTACCACCACCGGCTGGCCCGACATTCTCTTAAAGAGACAATTGCTGTATGACCATCAGGCTCATTAAACAGTACAAAGAACAGAACCTTCAGCCCACTGGTGGCCACTTCTCACTCTAGGAGAAAGGCAACCACTGCAACAAGTAGGGGTGTAACTTTTAACCACAGATACACGCAGGCCTAGGACGCCAGGATCCCAGCTAGCTGAAGCAACATACAAGTAGCATCTTGAAGAGAATCTGAGTTCAGTCTGTGCAATGAGATTACTGTAGCTTTACAAGGACACTTATAGAGTTGAGTAAAGCCAGTCCTCCAGGGTTTTTTTCCTTCTGGTATTCTGGTCTTTTTCTTTCTCATATAAATTTCAGAACCATACAGTCAATAATGACACTGTAACCCTAAAGTAATGATTAGAACTGCATTGAATCTAGAATTGGCTTGTTAGCAGTATCTAGTCATCTGATCTATACACAGAGAATTTTTTTTCTTTCATTTAGGTCTTTCTTAAGATACATGCAATATGAAATTAAAATATGCTCCCATACCCTAGAAACATAAAATACACATACAATTAATTAATACCTACAAGGACTGCATTGATGAGTGTCAGACACATCAGCTCTCCTAGGACTGGGAACGTCCGCTCTGCTAGTCAGGTCTGTATCCACCGTAGAATCTCCCTGTGATCTAGCATCCCAAGAGACCTGTGCATCCCTGTGACTGCATCCCATTTCTCTGTGATCTAGCATCCCAAGACCTGTGCATCCCTGTGACTGTGCATCCCATATCCCTATGATCTAGCATCTCAAGAGACCTATGCATCCCTGTGACTGTGCATCCCATTTCCCTGTGATCTAGCATCCCAAGAGACCTATGCATCCCTGTGACTATGCATCCCATATCCCTGTGATCTAGCATCTCAAGTGACCTGTTCATCCCTGTGACTGTGCATCCCATATCCCTGTGATCTAGCATCTCAAGAGACCTGTGCGTCCCTGTGACTGTGCATCCCATATCCCTGTGATCTAGCATCTCAAGAGACCTGTGCATCCCTGTGACTGTGCATCTCATTTCCCTGTGATCTAGCATCCCAAGAGACCTGTGCATCCCTCTGACTGTATCCCATCTCCCTGTGATCTAGTTTCCCAAGAGACCTGTGCATATCAAGACCCCAGACAAGAGCCAGTGGCTGTGAGGATAGAACCGTTTCCATCTACAATCCGGCTCTTACAACACACACACACTCCACACAACTACTTTTTTCTTCCCTCACTTTAGAACCCTGCTCCATTATTGTTTTGCACAGTCACTTCAGTAGTACCGAAGGATCCTGAGAGATAACACGCATCAGAAGGCTTTTGGCCACTGAGAGGCTGCACAAATAGAAGGGATTAGGATTATTTCACACTGCACAATCCATCAGGGCAAAAAAGCAGAAGATAAATTCTCCCAAACCATATGGGAGTTGAAATCTGGTACTTCTCCAGCTTATTATATAACCAGACATCCAATGATGACCAGCAATATTACAGCAGGGACTCTGACAGCCAACCACCAACAATAAACACTAAAGGGATATCAGACAAGGAGCAGACATGAGATGTTAACCCAAATGTTTAAAAAGAAAGAAAAAAATGAGAAACTAGTCCATAAAGATAGTTTTGTGTTAGAACTGGAGAGAGAGCTCAGTAGTTAAGAGCATTGTTGTTTTTGCAGAAGACCCAACTATGGTTGCCAATACCCATGTGGGGAGGATCAGAAATACCAGCTCCAAGGATCCAGTGCTCTCTTCTTGCCTCCACAGGCACTGTACACACGTGTGCACATAATTATGCACAGATACATAAATAAAAATTCATCGCAATTTTATTACAATAAAACAAAACAATTAAATCCCCAACAACAACAACAAAAGACTGTACTGTCTATTAGAAGTGGCAAGTGAGTCAATACAAAGACAGCATGCAAGACAGAGGCAGGTGTATGCACAGACCAGCATGCTGCTCTGAGCAAGTACAGGATCCTCATCACAGAGTGGGACAGCCTTGGCAACACTGTGGCTCATAAGCAAAGTCTCAGGGACCAACCATCCAAGATGTCCGGAAGTTCTGCTGTCTTCTCTGTATCTTTAACTGTACCCCTGGTTGGAAGAGGTCTTGACAGTGCCACCACCCCCCCACCCCCACATTTCTTCCCACCTTCTACCACAGATCCACCATGGCCTACACATCAGACTAAGTACCTTAATCTCCTTCTCAGACTCCATCACCTGCCCCACAGTTCATGGAGTCTCACCTGGGCAACACTAACCCAGAGAACATATGTAACATCTAATGTTTCCTGAGCGTGGGGCAGCAATGCTGCTAAGTGCCTACTGTGGACAAGACAAACATCTCCAGATGTCATCAGGACTGGGGTGGGGAGCACTGTTTTATTTCACCCCCGATTCCTCTCTCATCCTCTGTGCCCTCTTCTGCAGGCAACACTAAGACAGCTCTTGGAAAAGCCAGTGGTGGCCTGACCAAAGCAGGACACAAATGCCACCCTGGTCTTCCATGATTCCAGGGATCTCATTCCTCATTACTGACTCAAGCCACTCACAACCTTTGAATTATTTGTTTATTTGGGGGGTGGAGTTATACAGGGTCTCACTCTGTGGCCCCAAACTGGGCTTGAATGTAGCTCTGACCTGACCTTCTTATTTCCCTTTTATGTTTGGTGAATTTTCTTGTTGTTTATTTGTTTAGTTTTGCTTTGTTTTGTTTTTTTGGTGGGGGTGGTTATTAAAGTCTAGGAAACAATTGAACCCTGGACAACTTTCCAGGGCCTTCTGCTATTCTGTTTTTAAACAAGGTCTTGCTGTGTTCCCCAGTCTGTCCTCAAACCTGCAAATTTCCTGCCTCACCATCTCTAGTGCACCAAGAACACACCAGATAAACAGATAAGTGTCTCACTTGTGAAGGCCGCTGATGCCTCGCAGTCAGCTGCCTGTCTCCACCTCAGTTTCCCCACCCCACAGTTTCTTTTTACTCTTCCTTTAAAATTTCCAGAGTCCTCCAAAGTATTTCCATCCCCTGACATAATCTGTCATTTCAAGCCTTATCTTTTTCTTAAAATCATTTACTACAAGTCATAAGGTGAGAACATGTGTGAATCTAGATGGACTCTCCTGCTGTGTAACTCTGCCTCTTTGGGTGGTTAACAGGTTCATCACCATCTTCCTTACTCAAATTTAGCCCTGGGAACACAGACTGGAATGTATTTTTCCTGTCTTGGCCTAGCATAGTTTCAGGCACATGGTAGAAATCTCTGACTCATTGAGCCACATCTTTAACCCCAAATAAACTTTTGAAATAGCTGAACAAATGAATGATGGGTTTCTAAGCATAAGCTTGTCCGTATGGCCTGCTGCCACTCAGAGACACCGAAGGAATCCTGACCACGACGGAAGAAGAACAAAGGAGCTAAATGGCATGGGTGGCAGGAAGTCAGATGCAAGCCAGTACTACATGCGGGAGGAACGTCAGCGGGTTCTGAAGGCCATGACGGAAGCATAGGAAATCATGGGCTCCCGAGCAGAAGCCCCCAAGCCAAGGGAGTGTCTACTTCCCAGTGAGCTCCGTACAAAAGGCAGAGTAGGTGGGATGGTCACAGTGGCCAGAATTCTGAGATTTCCAACTCAAACACTTGCCTCTAACACAAGGAGGGCCATGGTGATCCGCACAGAAAAATCAGTCACAGGTTAAAGGAAAAGATGACTTTCTCCCACTACCTACTAATGAAATCGCTCACTGTAGGCTTAAGATTCCAAAAGCAGAGCCCTTGCATCCGACAACAGGAAAATTAATTTGATGAAAAATCACTGGAATGAGCAAATGAATGCACATCAGCTCAGGCATGTGCCCCAAACTGGCACACAGTGATTACGGCCATAATTATAGCTACTCTAGCAAGGAAAGGTGGCTGAGTTTTTGCAACAAAGCGAGAAACCACAAATGATAGATACTGTCCTTGTGACGAGTCTCTCACACTGCTGGAAGGAGACCCATGCAAAGGCAGGCTTGTTTAAGGAGGGTGGAAAGGCAGGGTCTGGCATGAAGCACGGGGGGGGGGGTGGGGGGGCAAGAAAGAGGTGCCCCTGGCAGGAGGCTCCAGATTAACCGTGCTCGTGCTTTGTGGTCCTGTAGAGAAGGTAAGAACCACTGTACAGCAACAACTAAGCAGAAAGTAGAGTCCTGGGCTGCCATGTCTGCTGAGTTCTCATCTTGTCTGGACTGTGGAAGCTCCTGAAGATGCGCCGAACAGAGAGTACTTGGGATGAACTTGGGATAATTCTACACCAAAGGTTCCCCTCCACCGCCACCTTCTTTTCTGCTGTTAGTTCTTTCCTGGCACATGCTACGGCTTTACTGGCAAGGGTCTCCCCCAAGCACGGCAACTCAAAGCCGGATAGTGGGGGTCAAGGCAAACAGCACAGGTGAAGGCAGCCGGAAAGGCTGTACCAGCCCAGACCCCAGCACTGCCCCTACTAGTGCCCCCAGCCACTGGAATGCAGCATTAGCCTAGCTTCTTCCAACTTACAGAGCAGGCAAGGTCCAGAGACATCAGGGTCACCTGAGAGCTGGGCCGGATCTCCCTCAGACTTAGAACCGGAATCTGTGTTCACATGGCCTCCTGCGGCCACACTAATCTGAGAAGGTTCTGCTCCACAGGTCATGTATCAGGCTAACGACAGGTACGTAGCCCAAAGCCACGGTCTCTCCAGTGTTTTCCCACTCATGCCAACTGCCACTCACGCCGCCTGTCACTATGGACTGAGTCGATTGCATCGGAAGGATACATGCAAGCCCTAAGTACTTGTGAGTGCAATCTGACTTGGAAACAGTGTCGTGTCTGATAACATGAAGTTGGCATGGAGTCAGGCATCAGGAGAGCGGGCACTGGTTCCACATGGCCGAAGAGGAGAAAGGACACAAGACGCACACTCACAGGCAGAACCCCCATGAGAAGATGCAGACTAGAGCCAGATGGATGTGTCTATGGGGCAAGGGTGGCTGAGGACTGCCAGATTCTGTCCCAGACTACACAGAAGGAATCCACCTGCTGGTGCTTTGATGCCAGGTTTCCAAACCACAGGCCCATGAGAGAATGAATTGATGCTGTTTCAAGTCACTGCATTTGAAGAAGTGTCTTTGTGTGATCTCAGGAAATTAATACAACTTCCATGTTAACTAGGTCTTTCACCTTCTGGACTCTGGCATCTTGTCAACACTACTCTCTAGAAGGCCTGGCCTGTGGCTGTTTCTCGACCAAGTGTAGCCGTTCCTGTCCCGGTTGGCTGCTCCTGGGCTGCCAGACTCAGCTCTTCCTCTATAAGTCTTTTTCCTTATGCAGTGGCATGGCCTGCAAAGTCCCCGTGAGGAACATCACATCCCGTGCCTGGGAAATAGGAGAAATCTGCGCGTAAAGCCTGTATCATGTCCATGGCCGCCCTTCACTACCCACTGCCACACGGCTGAGCAACCCCAAAGGAAAGGAAAGGAAGGAAAGAGGATGTCGTTTGCTTTAGGCAAGACTCAAAACATGACTTTCTTGAGCTGCTTGCTGGTCTACCACGATCTGGTCCCTCACTGGCTAACATCCTAAGCACAGCGCTCTTCTCCTCCCCAACATGGCCAATAACCAGAGGCACACAGGTGACAAAAGTAGGTGCTCAGAGACTAAACGGATGCCTCCCGACTTGATGCCTCCGGGAATGAAGGGGAAGCAAGGACAGGACGAGCCTCACAGGAAACCAAGTCACAAGCATCTTATTTAACAGCACCGGGTGGAGAGAAAGCACAGACGTCTCACGTGAGAGACAAGTCCTGAGAGCACAAGGGGCAGTTTTGGAAGAGAAATGTGAGAGGGTTGGACACTGAAGGCCTCAGGGCGGCTAGAGGTAACAAGGCTTCTGCCAGGACTAGAGATGGCCAGCCAAGATCTTCAAGCGTTGCTTATGAAAATGAACAGGGGAAACCACCTCTGGATTCTGAAAGAGGAAGTGAGCTACAGTACAATCAGTAGGTGAGAACAATGTGCTGGTGAAAAGCATTGGTGGGTCAGGCTACAGAGATGGCTCAATGGTTAAGGACGCATACTGATTCTGCAGAGGACTCAAGATCGGTTCCCAGCACTCAAGCAGGTGGCTCACACAACTGCCTGCAACTCTAGCTCCAAGGGGATCCTATTCTTCTGTATTTGTCACAAGTGCATGTGTGTGTGCATGTGCATGCGAGCACGTGCACACATGAGAGAGAGAGAGAGAGAGAGAGAGAGAGAGAGAGAGAGATTATTGGTTATATTGCAAATCTATGCTGAAGTTACTGAAGTTGTCACAGTCTACCTGTAAAAAGAAATATATAGCATATAGGTTACATGTTGTCAGCCCTGCCACCTTTAAGTTCTGAATCAATGCGTTTTAACCAAGCACTGACCAAAATCAGATGTGAGGAAATGTGTCTGAACCAAAAATATACAGATTTTTTTTTCTCATAATTCCCTATTCAGGACCACTATTTACATGGCATTTACACTGAATTAGGTAACATAAGCTATGCAAACAGAGAAGATTTGATGTAAACTGAGCACTCTCAGTGAGGCAAAAGAAATCTTTCCTCTTCTTAAAAAATTAAGTTAATAATAAATAGACTATAGAGGGGGGTGGACAAAGGTTATTTGCAAATGCTATTTCATTTTTCTAAGGGATTATGAGCATCTCAGGTCTCCACGGGACTCTGTTGAGTCCTGGAAGCAATGTCCCATGTACACTGAGGAAGAACACTCTGCAGACACGGAGCTCATCATACAGATCTGTGTCTGTGTGGGGTCACTCCACACGCAGGGGAAACCCACACGACTGCAGGATGGAGTGCGCACAGCGGCCGCTGTGAGAGCTGAGGTGATGAGTGGGCCTCCTGTGTCTTATGGACTTGAACCCAGGGAGGCAAATGAAAGAGCCTTGGAGGGAAGGTGTGAATGGGCACTGCTGTCATCATGGATGAAGCACTGCGCAGGTCAAAGCTCTGAGAAGCCTGACTTCTCATTTGTGGAAGCCATCACATCGGACCGTTAGTTGTCATCACCCCTCACACATTCAGAGTCTCTGCTGGAGAAAATAAAATGTCAAACTTTGAAATTCGTGAGAAGCAGTACAGACCCAAGATGCCAGCTTAGAAGCAGATAAATAAAAAGCAGTAAAACTCTCCCATGCAGAAGAATTTGCCATAAGACACAAGACAAAGACGATTATTTTCAGGACATTATAATCAGGCCTCTTGGAGGGCAAAACCCACCCATCCACTCCAATTCAAATGATTACAGAATGGCACCATTCCAACACCGCTCCTTTAAGGAAGGCCAGATGCAAGTCACACCAGGAGAGGGTGACAAAGGGGACTCATAGGCGGGCTTCCCCCTAAGGGTAGTCCCTGGAAGGAGACAGACTCTCACATGCCACTGTGTCATTCTCAATGCAGGAGCCTCAAATTCAATTAGTCTTCACTCCAGTCCCAGCCACAGGCCCGAGTGGGAGGGGCCTATGGCTCCACAAGACAGTGGAGAAAGTGCAGAGAAGAATGGTAACATATTCATCCCATTCTGTACAGGGGAGATGGGAAGGAGCCCCAAAGAACAGGAAAAAGCACTGCTTGCAGATGTGGGCTGAGAGCCCTTAGCCCTTGCTGAAACACATAGCCTCCCAGCGAGCAATTTTACTACTGAAAAACATTAGTCTAGAATAGACTAAAGGAGACTAAAAGAGAATAGAAAACGCCTTCGTGCATCTTGTGGGATAAGGGCTGACATTTTTTCATGAGCCACTTTCAGCTTCATATATACAACAAAGGCACTACAAATGAATGGGCACAGAGAAATAAAGAAACATACACTGCAATCCACACACTCATACAGCACACACGTACATGCTTACTCATACATATTCACACGTGCACTCAAGCACAGACATACACATGCTCACGCCCCACACAGATGCACACACACACATCAGTAAATTACAGACAGACACATACTCACGCAGCATGTACATGCACACACTTGGAGGCATAGGCACCATGAGAACATGACATGACCTGCACCCCGGCCCCAACAAATCAAAGCAGTTACCCCTGGCAGTGCTTTGAGAAACAATATTTAATCCTAGGAAATACCCCAGGAAGCGAAACACTTTCTCAACCTGAGACACTGCACGATTCTATTTCCATTTCAACGTGGCAAAAAAGAAAGAGTAAAAATAGCGTGTCTAAGGACCCCTTAATTCAGCAATGCTGAAAGGGCAAGTGTGGGGAGATCATACAATGCCAAATGAACAGTAAAGGAAGAAACTCGTCTTCCAACCTGCAGACGGAAGGCCTGCAGCAAGCCTGAGCGTCACTGAATTCACCAGTGTCTTACAATACAACACCCACCGGAGGGAAGGCTTTCCGGCTTCTACTGACAAATGCCTTGACTTCCAGGGAGGCAGGCACACACCAGTCAAGCTCAATCAAACTTAATCATGTAAGAATATATTTAGCCAACTAAAATTACTTCTGGTCTCGAAACTTCCTGCAACTGTTTTTATCTATTCTTGCACAATGTGTGTCTGTTTCCCTCCCATGCCACTGCATTCCTCAGTAAAACATACTGGTGGAAAGTTAATTTTAACCCTGGAAGGCTAAGGCAGCCTTGGGCAATATCACACTGTCAAAAACTACCAACCTAAAACTTTTAATCTATATAGGACACAGCTTTCTTCATAGATCACCAATTTGGGGGAAGATTCACGTCAAAATTGGGCAAGGGATCTCAAGGCTTGGCCAGGAACCACCTTGGAGGCAGAAGGGAAGCCACAGCTTTACTCTTGCTTGCCCAGGAGAGCCACCTTGGTCACTGTGACAGGAACCACTTCTGAACACACATAGCCTCGTCACAGACAGCACGGCAAAGCTTTACAGCTGGGAGAGGACTCGTCCAAAACACTTTCAACAAAGTAATGACAAAGAACTCGTTTGAATTTATCCACTAAAAGAACACAAAGGAAGAAAAGATGCAGCTTCGGCGTGGAGAGTGAAGCCACAAGGACTCACTTAGAAGGTTTGTTTTTGTTCCTCGCTGGAAGTGTTGCAGGCAGCAAGCTCCAAAGTGCACAGCTTGCTTGGTCATAAATCAGCCCATAAAAGTCTACATAGCAGAGATGCCCAAGGGTGCTGGAGCCAGGGACTGCTCCCCAGAGCCTCTCCACACCCGTTCTCTGGGATGACTCCATGCCAGTTAAGTCCTAGAGGAGTCCTAAGCCTTCTTCCCAAGGACAACAGAACAAGAGGTGTCCATAAATGTTTGAAGAAGGGCTGGGAAGATGGCTCAGCCACTCGAGTGCCTTGCAAGCACTAAGACCTGAATTCAATCCCACAAAACTCATTTTTAAACAAAAACAAAAACAAAACCGGAGGGGGTGGGCAGCAAGATGGCTCAGCCATTAGAGGCACTTGTATACATACAAGGCATGAAGAGATAAGTTCCTGGGAACATGCATATATAATGCCAGGCATGATGATGCACATTTAACATCTCAAAGATGAGCAGGCACAGAAAGGAAGATCCCTGAAGCTAACTAGTCAGCCAGAATAGCCTAATTATCAAGTTCCAGGTTCAGTGATAGACCCTGTCTTGAAAACAGAAAGTGGGCTGGACATGATGGTGCATGCCTTTAATCCCAACACTTGGGAGACAAAGGCAGGTAGGTCTCTGTGACTTCTAGGACAGCCTGGTCCACATAGTGAATTCCAGGCCAGCCAGTGAAACCTCATGTAAAACAAAAAAAAACAAAAAAAAAAAAAAGTGGACAATACTTGAGGAATGACAACCAAGGTCAAATTCTGGCCTCAATATACACACACATGCACACACACCTTACACATGCATCTATACATACACAGACATATACAAAAGAAATGGGTGAAGAGAAGGAGGAAAGGAACAATGGAATCATCCCCTTTTCACAGCCTGAGGTCTGACTAAAGCTCCATCCACTTCAGCATCCCTCCCAGAGTCTCCGGTGCCAGATGCCCTGACAGGTTGGCTGTTAAACTGACTTTAATAAACTTCCCTTATCTATATAAAGTAGATTCAGAACTTCTCTGGAATAGAGCCAAGAGATAAACAATAGTTCAACCACCTAGGGAGGAAGGAGATGAGAACTCACTGTACATAGACCAAGATCACACTTATGACTCAGGGGCTCTCAGCCCAGGAGGGAGCTGCCTGAACGTGATGGGACCTACCTTCACCCTGACTGTGAGCTCTGAGATGCTGCTCATCATATCGTTGATGGACCGGAACAGCTGCAACAAGGACTCCACGAAGTCGGCCTCCCCTTTGTTTTCATACAGCCTGCAAGAAACACACGACACTGTGGGGACCTGAGGAGAAGCTCCCGCTGTGCACCCTGCACCCACAGTAACTAAGGGAGTTGATGGGAGGATGAGATACCACCTCCAGCATCCATCAAACGGGAAATGGGATTTGATACACAACTATTGAGGTATGCATCAGACTTACAATACATATTGCTGACACAGTTCAGAAACGGAAAAAGTATGATATATACAGAGGGAAGTCTGGAAAGGAGACAGAAGGAAGAAAAGGGGGGGATAGGATGGGCCAATTTAGTTTTAATCCCCCCCCCAAAAAAAACCCATATTCTCACTTGACATGCTTTGTGCCTGCTTTCAATTATTCTGATTTTATGAACTGTGGATGGAGCCCAGGCCTGATGTATTCCAGACAAGTGCGCTATTGTAAGAGCTATATCTTTAAGCTTCTTGCCAATATTCCTAACTCCTAATGTTATGTAACTAACATAAGGAGAGTTAATTGTCTAAATGTGACAGGCTCTTATAACTATTTGAAAAAAATGACATTATATGGGTAAATTCAAAATAATTTTGAGAAATGGCACTACACCCGTGCATCCATTTAAGAGGCAACAAGGCCCAGAAAGCTGTCAAGATCTTCAGCTCTACCTTAAATGGACAATAAGGCTCTTGTATGCTGCTTCCGTGGATGCTGATATATGCTGCTCATCATAAATAAGTCCCATCTATAAATTATTTATTAGCAGTTACTGCAAGTTGCATTTACATTTTAAAATGTAGCAACTCAGATGTTTTATTAATGTAAACTAGTTTCCTGCCTAATTAAAAATATACCCCACCTGAAACTTGTACACAATGGAAAATTTCATAAACTCAGTGATAATTAATTACCCCAGAGGTAATCTTACATTTAAATGAGTTCCATTCTAAAGCAAGGAATTCTGTATAAAGTGGGAAATTGCAACCCAGTGCACCTGTTTTGTAAATAAAGGTTTCCAAATAGAGGTTTGCTTAAATGATGTACTGAACAATTAAAATTATAGAGTCATGAACTTCTGTTCGCAGGTGGCAAGGAAACAATGGCGGGTGCTGCTGCACATACCTGGGAGGTGTCATGATGTTATAGAACGCACGTAAGGAGACTTAATTGTCTAAACGTAACGGGATCTTATAACCATTTGGAAATGACATTATAATGGGGAATTCAGTAACGGCACTACAGCAGCGCATTCACTTAAAAGGCAATGGGAACCAGGAAACTGTCAAGTGCTTCAGCTCTGCTTTACATGAACAATAAGCAGTTTGGACGCTGGTTCCATGAAAGCTCATATATGCCACTTACTGTAAATAAGTTCTAATTTTCTGTCACCCCAGGACATTTGCCAGTCCCTGGAGCTGCATGGTGTGTGAGACTAAAAGAAAACTTCTAGAAAGCCAAGTGGAACTGGTACCAGGCTACAGAAGAAATAACTTGGATTTCAAAAATCAAGGAACGGGACTTTCAATAACACAACAGATAAAAGATCAAAAAAAAAATACAGCAGATTCTTTTTTAGAAAATATATATATATATATTTTTTTAATGTGTACATTTGTCTGTGTGAGGGTTTTGGAGCCCCTGGAACCGGAGTTACAGACAGTTATGAAGCTGAAATATAGGTGCTGGGAACTTAACCTGGGTAGTCTGGGAGAGCAGCCAGTGCTCTTAACCACCAAGCTATCTCTCCAGCCCAACACAGCAGATTCTAGAATGGGAACACTGGAGAACCTTGGAAAATGAAATGCAGACTGCAGCTCACCAGGTCTACAAGGCACACAACCCAACATAAGCTCTCATGAAACCAAGTGCCCAGACAGACCAAGTCTAAAATGCAGGCTTTTGTTAGTTTTAAAAGTCAACCTAGGCTCATCAGGAAAGATGGTTTTAATAAGCAATTATCTAGACCAAGTTGGCCTGTAGGCATGTCTATGGAGGGCTACCTGGATTAGCTGGTGTGAGAAGACATAGCCCATTGTGGGTGGCACCATTCCCCAGGCAGGGCTCCTGAACAGTATTAGAGAAGACAAAGCTAGCTAACAGCAGACAGGGTCCATTTATTCTCTCTTTGCTCTTGACTATGACTGTGCCTGCCTTGACTTTTCAGAAATGATAAGACTGTGACCTAGAACTGAAAGACAAACCTTTTCTCCCAAAGCTGCCTTTTGTTGGGATATTTTTACGACAGCAACAGACATGACCAGGCTTACAGTACAGTGATGCCCAAGCACAGTGTCTGACAAGACCAAGAGACTCAACCCAGTCGATGGGATGAGCCACCTCAGGAAGACACATAGTCTGGAGCTTCCACAGTTTTACATATGGGCAGTCCAGCCTTCAAACAGAACTCATTAACCTCAGCAAAAGTTGGTTCCCATGGCCAAACCAAAGAGGAAAAGAAGATAATGACCCAGAGCACAGAAGATTTCCTGTAGTCAGTTGATGGGAACATCAAAATTAGAGGAAACATGGGGGCTGGGGAGATGGCTCAGTGGTCAAGAGTGCTGCTACTATTGCAGAGGACCTGGGTTTTGTTCCCAGCCCCTACATGGAAGCTCACAACAGGCTCCAGGGAATCCAACACCTTCTTTTGGCCACTGTGGGTACCATATGCATATATTTACACACAGAGAGAAACACACAAGCAGTCACACAAATAAAAATAAAACTTTTTTTTAACTAGAAAAAATAAAATGATGAAATGTCAGAAAATTAAAAAGTGGGGAAAAAAACAGAAGTCAGGATGGATCATTGCAGTGCACAAATGGATCTTTAAAATGCAAAGTCTCACATTAAACAATGTAATAATATTAGGAATTCACTGTATGAGCTAACCAGAAACTAGGCACAGCAAGAAATAAAAATAGAGAAATGGAAGATAACACAGAGAAAAGTTATCAAGAACACAGATGAAGGTGGACAATAGAGTGAAGAGCGTGGAACGGGGAGGCAGAGCGGAGAGATCTAGGACACACGTAACTGAAGTATCAGCAGAAAGCCAGGATCATGAGGGAGGGAAGTCATTAGAATGATGATCAAAGACTTCAAGCCTAAACCCCAAATAGTCAATGCAAAATAAATCCAAGGGAAAGTGTTCCTATGCAGCCCACACAGGTTATTTCCTATGCAAATAACCACAGAGATAAACCTTGAGGGCAGCCAGAGGCGGGGGACACATATTACTCTATCTTTAAGGATTTAACAATAACAGTGAGTCGGAAAAGAGACTTCACACCAGAAATGATGGAAAGCAGAAGAAAATAGAATAACACCTGGAGGAAGAAAACTGCCAATCTGGAGGGCTGTGTCAAATGAAAGTATCTTTCAAACATAGACATGAAATAAATCATTTTCATATACACAAAGCCTGTAGCTGATTTCTTCTAAAGGAAATTCTAAGGGGAACTCATTTTTTTTTTTTTTTTTTTTTGACAGAAGGAAAACGACCCCTTAGGGAAACCTGAAGTTAAGAGAGAGATGAAAGCAATTCTATCCATAGAGCACAGCCAATGAATGCCAACTATACAAAACAGCCATGTGTGGCCGAGCTCAAAATACGTGTAGAATTAAAGTGTGTGGCGACATTAATGCCAAGGACAGAAAGAATGCATGGAGTCTCCGTGGTCTGCTGTTCTGGATGAGACTATTTTCAAGGGATTGGTAACGGTAATTTAAATGATTCTTTAAATTTAGCAGGTATGTTTCCAGCTGGGATAATTATCAAAAAAAAGTAGTAAAAGATGTTTAACATGTCAAGACAGCAGAAAATAAGATGGAAAAAAAAAAACCATTAACTGGTATTGAAGAAATCAAGGGGAGAAAGGAAGAAATGGGGAATGTGGTGCTTAAAAAGAACATAGAAAAGTAATAGAAACAAATATGTGAAAAAAATGTACAAGTTGTGATGATCAATATGGAATCATTTTGTGCTAAACCACTAAAAACAAGTCAATAGGGTTGGGGAGATGCTCAGGGGTCAAGAGAGCACTGCTCTTGCAGAGGACCTGAATTCTGTTCCTAGCACCCTGATCAGGGAACTCACAATTGCCTAGAATCCCAGATTCAGAGAATCTAGCACCCTCTTCGGCTATCTATTGTCAGGGACCAAACATGGACCATGGAAAAGTACTAGCTGGGCCAGAGAACAAGCCCCTGCCCTAAACCAGATGCCCCCAAAGATAAAGAACAGGTCAGACAGGTCAGGTAGCATAGCAACAGAACAATGGGCCCTAAACAGTGACCTTATCACCTAGCAAGCCTCACAACTTGCACGTCTCCCCTCAACTGCACCCCTTCCCTCCTTCCTGCCCCCTTCCCCTCCCATGCTATATAAAAGCCTTGCTGAGGAGAATAAAATTTGCAGCTTGACCAGAACACTGTCTTGCTGCCGTTCTTTCGTGTCTCCCCTTCCCTTTCATTCTCTCCCACAGGTGGGTCACCCCGTTGACACCCCGCTGGCCGGGGCAATCTATGAGCACTAACTCACATGCACATACCCCCACACAGACACACAAGAATACACATGATTGTTCAAGTTTTTTTCTTTAACTACATAAGGCTTAGAAGCTATAAGAAAGGGATCCTATGCATAGTTACCAAATATTATCACCAGAAAGTCCACATCTGCACAGCAGCTGCAACGCCACCATGCAGGTCCCCTGCCCAACACCTGCCTGCTGTGGATATTGAATGCTCTGTATGCTGTGAATGTGTTGCTCTGATTGGTTAATAAATAAAGTGCTGATTGGTCAGTAGCCAGGCAGGAAGTATAGGTGGGACAAAGAGAGAGGAGAATTCTGGGAAATGGAAGGCTGAGTCAGGAGACGCTGCCAGCCTCCGCCTCAATGAGAAGCAAGATGTGAAGGCAGAACTGGGAAAAGGTACCAAGCCACATGGCTAAACATAAACAAGAATTATGGGTTAATTTAAGTGTAAGAGCTAGTCAGTAATAAGCTTGAGCTAATGGCCATACAGTTTATAAATAACATAAGCCTCTGTGTGTTTACTTGGGTTCGAGCGGTTGCAGGACTGGTGATTGAGAGAGATGTGTCCT
The DNA here is from genome assembly GCA_902168405.1 of Peromyscus aztecus. NCBI lineage: Eukaryota > Metazoa > Chordata > Mammalia > Rodentia > Cricetidae > Peromyscus > Peromyscus aztecus. Next base: position 28,216 of record CABHPQ010164800.1, on the reverse strand, counting down.
GACCACAGGCAGGCTGGGACACAGAAAAACTTCAGCTACACCCGCCTCCTCAACCTCAAATTGATGCCACTCCTGCTATGAATCTTCATGGCCAACAAGTACCATTTCAAGTGTCCGATGCCATTCCATGTCTTTGAGCTTGAAAATCACCCCTTGCCTTACATTTTGAATGAAAATGTTCCTCATAGGCTTTGATGTTTGAAGGCTCAGTCCCCAGCTGTCATTGTAGTTTGGGTAGGTTTAAGAAGGGTGATCATGGAATTGGAAGTATGTCACTGGGGATGAGCTATGCGGTTTCAAAAGCACAAGCCATTCGCAGGTCTCTTACTCTGCTTCCTGCTTGCAGTTAGAGATGGGAGCTGTCAAGTTCTTCTTGGCCACCATGCCTGCTGTTTGCTACCTATGCTCCACGTGACGGAATCTGAGCCACTGGAACTGTAAGTCCAAATAAACGCTTTCTTTTACAGGTGGCTTTGGGAATGATGTTTCATTACAGCAACAATAAAGTAATTAATAGAGATAGAGGATGATAGATAGATAGATGATAGATAGATGTAAGAGACAGATAAAAGATCAATGGATGAGAAATAGATAAATGATACAGAGAAATGATTAACAGAGGAATAGATATAATTGATAGATGAGGACAGATATAAATAGAGATAATAGATGGATAGAGAACTATATATAAGAGACCTAGATGGATTATAGAGAAGATAAATAGACAAGACAAAACATATAAGTAGTATTCTAGTTTCTTTTCCATTGTTGTAAGAAAACACTGACCAAAACTAACTTAGGGTAAAAGGGGTTTATTTAGCTTATACTTCAGGTCACAAACCATACTGAGAGAAGTCTGGGCAGGAACTCAAGCAGAAACAATTGAAGACCTCTGCTTACTGACTCACTCACTGGTTTATGCTCAGTTACATTTCTTAAATAACCCAGTACCATCTGGCCAGGGAATGGTGCCGCCCACAGTGACATGGACCTCCTAGATCAGTGTTTCTCAACTTTCCTAATGCTGTGATCCCTTAATACAGTTCCTCATGTTGTGGTGACTTCAAACCATAAAACTTTTTCATTGCTTCTTCATAACTGTAATTTAGCTACTGTTGCGAATCATAATGTAAATAGCTAATGTGCAAATGGTCTTAGGCGACCCCTGTGAAAGGGTCATTGTAACAAGTTAACAATAAAAATTAACCTAGGTGGATGAATAGATAGATAGATAGATAGATAGATAGATAGATAGATAGATAGAGAGACAGAGAGACAGGTAAAGAGACAATTAGGAGTTAATAGAAAGACAAGTAGGTAGATAAGATAGATGATAGGTGAAAGATATGATAGATATGACAAACATGTTAGATAGTAGATGACTCATACCTACAGACATGGATGGATGGAAGAATGGATGGATGTCAGATTTTTTTTTTAAGTTGATATATGTGGTGATCACAAATGGACCTGGAGCCTGGAGCACAACCCTTTGGAGAAAACAGTCAACTCTAGCAGACCCTATATGGAACCTGTGGTATTCTCCATTCCACAACATACCTTTTTCTGACTCATATGAGTCTTTTCTCAGATCAAGATTCCCACTTTTTGGTAAAGGCATGCACTGATATTAAGCATTGGAAGGATCCCTCCACTAAGGCAGGCAGAACTCCATGAAGCCACGAACCATCTTTGAAGTGGAACTCCTATGAAGGGTCTTCTGCCAGGTGTGGCCTGTTTTCTTGGGGATGACTTTGCATAAAGGTGACTTTCTTTCTTTGAGTCCCGGCAACAGCTCAGGGCAGAGTTAACTTAGCCAGGGTCGGCTAACCCTGCAATCTGACGGAATAACTTTAACAACAGCTCCTGCAGCAGTGATTTCTCCGCATTTTTAAAATACTTGAACTTGTGGTCACATTTATGTCTCTTGGTGGTAAATCTCTCATGGCACTGTGTCTCTAAAAACATTTTTTGACTGCATGCCTGACTTAAAATTCTCATTTTAAGTCTATATAATAAACATAATAATCATGTTAAGTTTCTGCTCTAATTTCTTTTTGTCTCTATTTTCAATCCACCTTTTCCCCTCGCATTAAAATAATCTTGTTATCCAATAGAGTTTGGAAATTTATTTCACCCAATTCTAGCCAAAATGAAAACATCTAAGCGCTCACTCCTAAGTTCATTTGAGATGAAAGAAAAAGGGGGGAAAATAAAATTAAAGTAGAGCAGGTTTATTTGAAAACTATAAGCTATATGAACTGCCAAGGCTGAACAATTTGGTCTCAGGCTTTATAAAACTACAAATAAGAATCTTAAAGTTTAGTTATGTAAGTGGGTGACCTTAACTTGTTCCATTCTATCACAAATATAATTTTCATTCAACTATCTTTTTATAAACTAATAAAGAGACATTACTGTCCTACTTGCTTACAAATTTTGACAAAACAAAAACAGAGATGACTTTCAGTATTAGCATACACCTTGGCCTCGACTTCAGGGCTTGGCAAGGTTGTAATGATCTTTGCTAGATACTGAAATCAAACCATAACTTTAGCTTAAAAATAAATACACAAATAAAAAGATAATGTAACGTCTATTGCCTCCTGCACATTAAACACAGCTATTTAACTTTTAGAGCTTGTCTTCAACAAGGAAATAACTGAAAATAAAGACTATATATGTAACATCTCCAATTTCATATGTAATCAAGGAATAAATTAGCTGAGTGTAAAATAGTATGTTTAAAAATAAATTACCACATAAGTTAAAGTCTACAAGTGGCATTAAGTAAACAAAGGAACTATATGATTCCAATGTAAGTTGTGGTAATAAAAGTAAGTTAAATATAAATTAAAATTTTCTTGGCTTTTTAAAATCTGTACAACACAGTATATACCTGGGTCTATTAAAATATACATTTCCATACATTGTCAGTACATGGAAAAAATTCAAGGTAGATTTCTTCTCTGGTCTTCACTAAAATGATTACTTGGGAGTTTCAAATTCAAGTTGGTGAGTAATTCTATATGAAAAGAATAAAGTAGAAAGAATAAAGCATGTTTTGATGAGGAAAACCTATAAGCCATAAAATTCATCCCTTCATTGTGAAAAATGGTAATTGTCTTAATGTAGAGATTTTTAGGGGTTTATTGAAAAGTGTCAATTTAAGGAAGGAAACAAAGCCCAACTGGAACCAGGAAGCAGGAAGGGAAGAGACAAAGAGGATTATGAGGAGAAAGAGACATTTTTGGTAAAGAAGGGCAAAGAGAGCATTTTGTTCAGATAAGAGGATCTGGTGTTACAAAATGAAGTTCATATTCAGTAGTAGAATGGCATGCATTGTTCCAAAATGAGGAAGAAGAGAGAAAAGAGAAGAGTGAAAACTTAAGCCTATTCTAGTCTGCAAGTTGGAGGTTTGGAAGGACACAAATTACAAAAGGAAACATGCACGGTCCAGTTTACAAAGCATTTCTAATATTCTCCAAACCTGAACCTACACACTGCAGCAAAGCCTGAATCCAAGTCTTTTTTACACTAATTAGTTTTCAATGTATATCTGTTACTAGTAAAACTTAGAAAAACTGGCCCAGGGTACAAAGAATTCTGTATTTTCCAGATAATTTTTCTGTATTGGTTTTTCAATCACAAAAAGCTAAATCTTAACAATTGTTTTCTTTGGGCTATCTGTAAGTTTTTTGTTTCTGTTTTAAGATTATCTTTTGCCTGCATATATGTATGAGAACCATGTGTGTGCACTGTCGGCAAAGGCCAGAAGAGGCCATCGGATCTCCCCGAACTGGACTTGAAGATGGTTGTGAGCTGCTGTGTGGTTGCTGGGAAGTGAACTTGGGCCCTCTGGAGAAGAGCAAGTGCTGTTGGTCTCTGAGCTGCCTCGACAACCTGACATCTGTTTGAAGTCCTTGAAGTACTGCTTTTAAAGTAATTAAATCTGATTTGTGATTCTAGTTACATAAATAAGGATTATTTTTATAATGATGTTTGATTATTGGTGTGAATGTATTAAGGATTGCAAAAATTCTTAGAAGTCTAATGATCCAAGCCATTTCCAAATTCTATATGCAAAGGGAATTTCCTTCTCCGTTTTTATTTTCAGACTTCCTGTGCCTTTAGATTTACCGCATCTTTCTGTTTTGTTTATTTGCTGGGAGCCCACTGCTTGAAAAGATAACCATTTCTAAAAAACAGAGGAAGGAAACTTATCAACAGACTCCAGGGCAGCTTCTCCAGAAACGGTGGCTCCCCTGTGGCAGCAAGGGGTAGGACACTGATGCTCAGGCACCAATCACTTCTGCCGCTGACATGGGACCAAACAAGCAACCAGGAGACCAATGTGTCTGCAACAATTTACAATCAAAGCCTAACTACAGGGCTGTTGATAAACAAGTATTTAGGAGAAAAAAATCTTTATTTAAAATGAGAATGCAAAAGCTGTCAAAATCAAAATGTAGTTTATGTGCAGACCCTATTTCCCCAAAGTCCCTAAAGCTGGACGCTGTGAAGGGAAGGAATGTCCTCAGCATGAATGTCCCACAGAAGCTATCACAACAGAACCTGCGTAGCACAGGTATCCATGGATGTCAACAAAGCTTTACATTTCTAAGCGATATCCATTCACGAAGCGACCTTAGATTGAGGTCACTCCTGTCTATTCACTGTAGCCAAGAAGATTATTCCAAAATATCTGATGTAATCTTCCTCACTTGGACCTTAAAAACTTCCCCTTGCCTCATCCTCTTTAAAGATGTCTACAGTTTAACATGACTTGTGTTCTCATGACAATCCTTGGCCATCTTCATTACAATGCTTTAGAAAATATCTGTTTGCTTCTTTTTATTATTATTTAGGTTGAGAAATGGAATCTCAAACCTTACAACATTATACGTAAACAAATAGAATGTTAAATTTAAGGGATTGTGATATTGGTAAATAAAAATAGATACATGTTATTTATAAAAAGACATACCTTAAGCTGGGCATGGAAGCTCATGCGTGTAATCCTAGCCCTAAGGAGGCTGAGACAAGAGGATCACCACGAATTCAAGACCAACCTAAACTACACTATGAATTCCAAGACAAGCCTGGGCGAGGTTACAAGGGGATCTGAAATATGAAATACCTAGCTGGAAAATAAAAGAATGAAGAAAGAAATGTACACACTAACCAAAACATTAGGGAGAACCTTCATGTCAACTAAGGACTAAATCCGTATGACAGACAACAGTTATAAACCTGTAGGCCAACAATAACTGTTTCAAAACCTCTAAAGCATAACGAATGAGCCTTTAATACATTTGAAACCCTACAAAGAAACTCTCAAGGATGAGATTTTAATAATGAGTTGCTCTCTTGGCAAACTATGCTTAGGCTAAAGAATGCTTAGCACTGTACAGTGACTCCTTTGAAACATCTCTCTGCAATGAAAGATCAGGAGGGAAGTCTCTAGAACTTTCCATCCTGGTTTTATCAAACACATCAGGAGGAGTCACTCATTTGGCCTACTTTTAAGTGGAGGAAAGGATGGGAAGAAGGAACCCAGAAACTTATCAATAAATAAATTGATGAGTAAGACCTCCTCATTCCTTGCTCTGTTTTCAATAAGAATTCATTAGCCATGAATGATGACAGGCTCTTTGTCTATGAACTACATTCTATTTTGTGACCCAAGGAACGAGAGCACAAAGACAGATCGGCATAACTTATTCATGATCAATAACTAATTATTCACAGAGCTTAACTCCAGATGACAAGCAGAAACTGCATCACACAAAAGGCAGTCAAGGCACCAAGCAATAGCTAGACAGAGGCCAGCATTCAGCAGGTCTGATGCAGGATCAGCTTCGGGCTTTCTAGTTAATATGGTCCACCCACACAGAAGGCAGAAAAACACTCAGCGAGAGGAGCCTCTGGCTGCCTGGAGTCTTTCTCTGAGTTCACCATGAACCAGATTTGTTTGGGCCGGAACTGCTGTTCTCATTTCAAGACAAAAAGAGCTTCCTAACTAGAACAAAGAGTATGGAATGGAACTGCACCACAAGAAAAGCAGTGAGACAACAGGGTAAGCATTAGTATTTCCCAAGTTTCAGCTCTTTGTTCTTCGGAAGAATAATTACTCACAATTATCGCAGAATTTAACACAGCATCTATATTATACTTGAAAACACAGCAGACCATTTTGGAAGAAGAAAAAGAATAGACCTCAAAAGTTTATTCCAACTGAAAAAAAAAAAAAAAAAAAACCCACTTGTCAATCCCAGCTGTGAGCACAACAGATTTTCTCCCAAGGTCATGTGTACTGCAGGTAAGAAAATGAGAACTTGGCCTTGTTCTTCTCCCCTCCTCTGAAAATATCCCACAGGAGACCTGTTTAGAACTTCTGATGATCAAGCATTCCAGACATCTGCCTGGGACGCCAGACTCTTGCCTCTTCAAGTAACCCATTCAAAACAGGAATGGGGAAAGACTCAATCGGGCCTTGGAAGTCAAAGATACATGCTGTGGAAGGCCGAGACATCATGACATCACGGGCCGGAAATGAGGCCTCTGGCAGAAGCAGCTCTGGCAGGAAGAACATGAGTTTTTTTCAGTCCCTGGAATCCGCAAGATACCAAAACATCTCGCAGTTTTCAGCCAACATATACAAAGGAGTTATTTCTCATACCCACTCAATATGGCTACAAGTGCACTTTGCATTATGAAAGGTACATATGTTCTTTCACCCCTCCAAAATCCTGGTTGGCAGTGAAAACCCACACATAGGAACATGAAAAAGGGTTTCAAAAGGACGTGAAAATAGCTATACAGACAGACAGGACTTACGTTTAAGTTTATATATGGAAGAAGAAAGGAATAAAGGGGAGAGGGGAAAAGGAAAGGAGAAGACAGGGTTGATCAGGACATCACTGTGACCCCCATGTGTCAGTAAGGAAGAGCATGAAAGCCTCTTAGAGACAGCTGACATTCGATGTGTGCCCTGGACAATCTTGGCTCTTAAAAAGAGAACGTTATTCTAGCAAAGAAATTTGGTTTGGGATGTGCTGCAAGATATTTGATCACGGTGTGAACCCTGAGATTGCTTTATTTACTGGAAAAATCAGCTTCGGGCTGTGGTGTGGCTCAGCCCTAGCATACACCTTTAATCTAAGAGCTTTCTGCTTGTATACTGCAAACAGGACTAAATAAAGTCAACTATAGGTCAGGAGGCGGAGCAAGCAACCAGTTGACAGGAAAAAAACAGAGTGTAAGAGGAGGTCAAGAGGTCAGAGAGAGAGAGACACACACACACACACACACACAGGAAGTAGAAGGGAGGGACATCCAGTTAGAGGAGTTTTTGTGTGAGATGGCATAGGAGAAAGCTCTCTTCTGGGATGATGGCAGAGGAAGAAGCAGCTGGATGCTTTCTCTGCCTCTTTGAGCTAGCAGGTTTTCACCCCAGCTTCTGGCTCCTGAGTCTTTATTGGTAAAATAGAATGACAGAGACTTAGTTAAAAATAATAAGGATGAGACTGGCTCTTGCTGAGACTTAGATGGGAGAGAGGCAGGCTGAGGGCCCAGCACAGGAAAGAGAGCATTCCTGAGTACCTAAAAGGGGTACTGCCTGTGTCATGCTCAAGGTTCAGGGTTAGGTTTTAGTTGTGGCACATTGTTCAAGAGGACACTGAGATAGACTCCGGGTACTATGTTATCATACCATGGACAGACAGAGAGGCAACAGCAAGGTGGGGGCTCCAAGGAAAGTTCAGGCCCCAGCACCAGAGACAGACAACATGGTAGAGTCATGGTGGAATCAGAGTCCATAGAGCTGAAGGCAATCTCTTCTTATACCTTCTGAGGATGGAAAAGATTCACAGCAAGAGCCTGAAGCCAGGCTCTGTGATTCCCAGGCAGAGGAAAGGAAAGGGGAAGGAGGTGGGGAACAGGATGTGGCAGCACTGTTTTGGTGTAGACTCATTTCCCATGTAAGATATCCCAGGTGGGGCTCACAACAGTGACTCAGTAGGATATGTGTCAGTATCTGTGAAAAGAGACCGGAGCAGAAGCTGTATTCTCACGTCACATTTCTACAGGCAGCTATGTGGTTTCTAGGAGTCCATCCATCTGTTGGTCATGTAGTAGTCCAATGACTTAAAATCACAGAGATGCTGGTGACAAGAGTCTCTGATGAGAAAGAAAAGTTCCCTGAAGCCCACATGAAGATAATTCAGAACCTGTGATGAGGTAGGGACATACGAAGTATTCAAAGCAACAGATACTCTGGGTTGAAGGTATGAGAGTGGAAACCCTCCGCCCAAATCTACTTATTGTAGCAACTTTGATTTTGATGAAGGTATGATAAACTGCCTCAGCTCTGTTCCCATCTCTTGCCCTTAAAGCTGGGGATGCTGTCATGTGACAGCATTCTGTCAAAGAAATGAGAATCACACATAGCATTTTGAAGGCTGGAAGAGGCTCTTTCTAAGAGAGCCTGGTATGGCGGCATAACCTACAGCTTGAGGGCACTGCTCAAACTGCAGGTATCATGCCAGGAAGAGCAGAGGAACACTGAGGTCATGAGAAAAAAGAGTCTCTAAAGATGATAGGATAAAAAGACACTGGATGCTGAGAACGTGAGGATACCATGGAGCAGGTGAATGTGAGCCAAAGTCTTTTCCAGGCTACAAGTTGTATACAGGGCGGGTGGGTGACATAAGCCTCACCAGGTGAAGCCAGTTTGAGTTTTAATATTGACAAGCAGCCAATTATATCCCTGACCACCACAAGACTAATCAAACTAAACAAATCTGAGACAACATGGTTCTAAGATCTTAGGCCTGAAACTCCGTGCTCATATTCTACACTTAAAAAGGATTAAAGTGAAAGGTGGAGGATTTGCTACTGGTCTACCCAGCTGACCTCAGTGGACTGAGTAATCATGGTCATTTCTAATGCAGCACTGTTGTGTAAAAGAGTCATTTGCTGTGACAACCCAAATACACAGGCTGTTGTTAGGAATCTCTGAGGAATGAGAAAATCCTCCCTGTGGCTGCAGATCCCTGACTCAGCAGCACATGGATCAGACATTGGACAAGATTACAAATTTCCAGGTAAACCATGATAAAAGCCACATCACCTGACTATGGTGGGTCTTCTTTCTAACTCACTCATCTTCCTACCTTATTTTATGTAATGAGAGAATTTAAAGAAATGGGGAAAAATAGGAGCTGGCAAGATGGCTCAGTTGGAAAGAGTGCTTGCTGGCAAGGCTGACCACCTGAATCTGATTTCCAGAAACCACGTGGTGGAAGGAGAGAACCAAGTCCTGCAAGTTGTTCACTGCCCTCTTCATGTCATGTATGCAAGTGCAGTCATGACATGCGCAGAGAGGGGAAAGGCATAATGGGAAAAACAATTAAAAAATGCAGAGTCCCGGGGCCACAGAGTTCACTGTCGCATCATCAGCATGACTGAATAAAACCAGACAATATACAGGAAAGCACAAGCAAGTTTACCTTGTCCTCATTCTCACTTAACAGGGAGAAAGTCACTGCCAGCTTAAACACCCCAAAACAGACAATCTGTCCACACGAAGGGCCGTGCCAATCGCCAACAAGTGAAAAGAAAGAACTTGCCTTTGAGATATCACTCAAGGACAAAGCCCCATTCTTCCAACCTTGGTTCTTCATGACTACTGCTCTACCCATGGGAACCCCAGAGTGAACACGGCACACTCAGCCCTGTGCCCAACAGCACAGGGAGGGCTGCCCAGTCACTAGCAGCGTCACCATTTCTGACCACGACTGTTCTACACAGTCAATACCATGCTGCTGTGTATTTCCTTATGCTTTCTTCCCCTTTCTTCTTGGTACTTATGAACATATCCGCTCAAGCAAGTGAACTTGAAGCTTGGAGGAAACAGGTGTTGATAGGGGGCCTAGTGAACTTCATGCCCAGTTTTCACTGATCCCATATGATGCACCCTGTTCTCTGCAAAGGCAGCGTGTTCTCTGATTGATGGGTTCACAAAGCCCATCTCTGTGTAGAAACCTATCACAAGAAGGTCAGTTCATCCAGCACAGCCACCATGTGCTCACAACACTCACTGGAAGTCACCCACAAAATGGCACCCTCCAAAAATAAGCAGAGTCCACCCCACACCCTCCACTCCAACTATCCACCTCCACATCTCTTTTGCCAGTGTGAGAGTACTGGAGGAGACCAGAGAATGATTTCATTTTAACAGCACAACTGTGGAGCTTAGAAAGAGCCATTTATAAATGACCAGCATTCTCTAAAATAATCAAGTCATAAATATCCCAACTTGCTTTCGAGTTCAAAATTAACTCTAAAGGTGGTCAGTCGCCATGAACCACTCACGAGGCAGAGTGCCTGAGGGTGCTCTAGTGTCTGTAGAAACACAGTATTCTCCTGGAAGGGGAAAAGTGGCCGGGCCCCCCCCGGAACGCTCCCACGTGAGGCAGTACAACTTGATTTTGGCTTTTCCTTCTCATTGCTTGTTTCATTTTTGTTTGCTCTTGTGGGGCTTTTTGCTCTATGAAGATATACTGAAAAGTACTGCCAAGCCCTTGGTGGATGCCCAGCGCTGCGTGAGAAGCATTACAAACGCTTTCAGCAGACAATGTTTGGCTCACAAGCACACTTCTGAACCTCGGAACCGCACAAACTCTGCAGGGATGGCTATGGGAGCCACCAGGGTCAGGGTGGACAAACGCACCCCTGCCCTTTATCTGTGAGTGTTGGGTCACAGGCAGAGGGCAAGAAGAGGAAGGAGGAGGAGCCAAGGACAGAGAAGAGGACAAGGGGAGAGAAAGAGGGACGGAAAAAGAAGAGACAGATGAGGATTTGCTCAGGCCTTGACTGAACACTTACTGGTTGAACAGGACCCGTGAGCGCACGATGAACTTGAAGATGTACTCCAAGGCTTTTATGGCTTTGTACAGCTGCTCATTGATTCCCGGCTTCTCAGCACTGGCCACGTAGGTCCGTAGCACCTTGGTCAGCTTCCTAGTCCCAAGGGAAATAAATGTCAATCAAAGAGTTCAGAAATCCCAACTCGACGCTTACCTGAGAGCAAAGCTCGCAGGAGCATTACTTTTACTCTGGCTTCCACTTATGAATATGTGCATGTTCATAAAGGTTTTCTAATCAGACAAAGCACCTGATGGAATGTCCTCCTGGTAGTGTAAGAATATTAAAGGGGTGGAATGAAAGGGTTCCTCACTCGGGACCATCAGCCACCTTTCTGTAGGCTAGTTGATTTGCTGCCACTAAAGGCCTTACACTGAATAGGAAATTGTTAGATGACAATTTCCAAAGAAGCAACACATAATTTTAAATGACTTTCCAAGGATCCCTATTAAGAGGATGAAAGTAAGATTTTTAGAATAGATGTTATATTTCTTAATAATTGAATTCCTCCAAAACATTTAAATTTAAAAACATAATTAATAGCTGTACTACTCATGGTCATATTTATAAACTGGGAGCATGAAACAACTCACTGACATGAAAAAGTTTACACAAATCACAACACATACAAATTTATCAGAATTATTTTTCAAATTATCCATCCCATGATAGACATAAATATGAGAAATAAATACAAATGAATTCTTCACATGGAGACTGTAATTCATAACATCTTAAGGTTTTGGCAATTTTTATTGGGGTGGGGTGAAGTTGTTTGTTTGTTTTTATTTTTTGAGACAGAGTCTCTCTATGTAGTCCTGGGTGCCCTGGGACTATTCAGCAGTTCTCAACTTGTGGGTCTTGACCCCTTCTTAACTCCTTTGGGGGTTGCATATCAGATACTTACATCACAAATCACAACAGTAGCAAAGTTACAGTTGTGAAGTAGCAATGAAAGAATTTTATGGTTGGGGGTCACCACAACATGAAGATCTGTATTAAAGGGTCAAAGAATTAGAGGGTTGAGAACCACCGAAAGACAAGACTGGCCTCAAGAGTATTAGTATAAAAGGCATGTGCCACCACACCCAGCCATAGATACCTTTTTACAAAATTGTTGGCATAGGGAAAAGCTTCAAATTTTCCTTTTTGCTTCATTACATACAACCAGAGAGTTCAAATGTTAACCGATTCATTCAGAACTTCAGGGTATGTGAGAAGTTCAATTTAAAAAAAAAAAAAAAAACAAAATTTGAGAAATATAATTTTTTAAAAGTAATCAACTTCATTAAGAAACAAATAAATGTAAATTAAAACAAGACAGGGATGAGCAAGCATCTCAGTAGGAAGATGCCCGCAGCAGGTGCCAAGCCCAGCATCCCTGCCCATGGGGAAAGAAAGTAAATAATACAGTTATATAAACAAATAACAAGTAAGATATTTGCCTAGTAAAGACAAGAGAGGGGCATAAACAGGAACAGTACTCTTTGGAGGGAAACCAACACACATATACCAAGGTATTTTATCACAGACACAGGAAGCCTCGTACAGCAGCAATTACAGGTGTAGTCAGTAACATCTGCCTCAGTTTCCTCTGCAGTAGTGAAATATATAAGCAATACGATGCCTATCACCTGAGCTGTTAAATAATTCAATTATGAGAGAGAAGAGAACACAGCTCAGCTGTTAAGTACAAAAAGGGAGAGGCCGGACAGGAGGCTCCATCACCACTACCGTGGATTGGTGGAGCTGTTTCGTTTGTTTGGCTTATAAGACCAGGTCTCCTGTGGCCCAGACTGACACTGAACTTGCTGCTATGCAGCTGAGAAAGACCTTAGACCTCTGCTCCTCTGGCCTCCACCTCCAGAGTGCTGGGATTACAGGTGTGTGCCATCCGACCTTGTTTATAATGGGCTGAGGCTCAAGCCACGGCTTCTGTGCACTCTCCCAACAGAGCTGCATCCACGGCCACACCCTGCCAATCTATGCAAAGGGGTATGCAAACTATTCTAAGTTGCTGGGGGAAATACAAAGTGAAACAATAATTTCATAAACTACATATGGGTCTCTCTGGTCCAGCAAATGGAGTTCCAAGTGTTCACCCAAGAGAAATGAACACTGTGTCTATAAAACACGAGATTTCTCAGCCTTATGCAGAATACCAGGAAACTAGTGGCCCCCAGCCCATCTATCATTAATAACGGAACATGGGAGAGTCAATTACAACTAAGAAATTTAAAAGGACCCAATTCAAACAATGACACATGCAGCAATATGGACAAATCTCAAAAGCATCATGTTGAAGGAAAGAGGCCAAGTGCACAGGAGTACATGATGTCCCAGAGAAGATGGAACAGAGCTGTGATACAGAAATGAGAACATAGCTGCTTCTCTGAGAGTAACACCAACTCTGAGACCAAGAGGGGTCTTCTTGGGTGTGGGATAGCAATGTGCTACAGTTATCTTGTCCCTGGTAGTGGAAACAAGGGTGGAAAAAAAACACACACACAAAAAAACCTGTCTGTATTCATAAAATGACTCTTCCTACATGTACATTATTGTAGCTATGAAAAAGCTTTTAAATTTTATTATCTTTAAAGATTTGTTTATTTTTATGTGTATGTGTGTGTACACATTCACCAGTTTATACATACCACAAGTGGGCAGATGCCCACAGAGGCATCAGGTCCCAGGGAACTGAAGTTACAGGCAGTTATGAGGCACCACGTGATGCTAGGAATGAAATTCAGGTCCTCCGAAGGAGCATAAAGTACCTGTAATCACTGAGCCATTTCTCCAGGCCTACTTCTGAATTTTAAGCAAGCAAAAACACCACAGTGTACGGTTTGTGGTGATGGATCAGTGGGTAAAGTGCTTGCCACACAAGCAAGAGGACCTGAGTTCAATTCCCCAAACCCACTGGAAAAAGCCAGGCATTACAGTAGCAAATGCTTGCAATACCAGCACTGGTGAGGCAGAGGATTTGTGGGATTTACAGGCCAGTGAGTCGAACCAAATCAGTGAGCTCCAGACTCATTGAGAGGCCTTGTCTCAAAAAAAAAGATGGAGAGTGGAGAACCCCTGATATCAACATTTGATCTTTGCATGTACACACACTTACACAGACATATGTAGATATACAACAGACACACACACACACACACACACACACACACACACACACACACCACACACACACACCTTTTTTAGATTTTTTAATTTTTTTAATTTTTTTATTTGAGGGAGCTGGAGAGATGGCGCAGCAGCTAAGAGCATTAGTAGCACTTCCAAAGGTCCTGAGTTCAATTCCCAGCAACCACAAGGTGGCTCACAACCATCTGTAATGAGATCTGGCGCCCTCTTCTGGCATGCAAGTGTATATGCATGTAGAGCACCAGATACATAAAATAAATAAATTTTTTAAAAAAAGAACGTGAACATTTTTTAAAAAAAAATTGTTTGATATGTATTGTGTTTTTTTGCTTTCATGTATGTCTATGTACAACATGTGTGTCTGGCACCATCAGAGTCCAGAAGAAAGCATCAGATTCCTGGAACTAGAGTTACAGACTGGCAGATTCATTGCTAAGGAACCAAAGTTTCCTTAGAATCAAGATTTTTACTGTTTTAGAGGCTGGTGAGATGTCTCAGTGGTTAGGATCACATCCTGCTCTTCCAGAGGAACCAAGTTTGGTTCCCAGCACCCATGTAGGGCAGCTTACAAACTGCCTGCCACTCCAGCTCCAAGTGAACTGGTGCTCTCTTCTGGACTCCACAAACATCTGCACTCACATGCACATACCCAAACACATACAGACATATGCAGACATAATTTAGATTTTTCTTTTAAAACTCTTAGGGAAAAAAAGGTCCTACTGTTCTAAATGCAATGTTAAACATGTGGGGTCCTATTTTTTATTATGTTATCTACATATAAGATAACTCTCTTGTAGTTAATGTAGAAAACAATGGCAGTTTATCAAAACATGGTAAAAATAAATATCTGTTTTCTAAAACACAGACAGGACAGACACAACAGGAGGCTATTGATTCTTACCTCTATCTCATCTAAGCCTAAAGCTAAAAATGGTGCTTTAATTTCTCCCATTGACTAATTTCCCAAAAACTACACACATACACACACAAACACGCACACGCACACACACAAGCACACCACTTTTTCTCAAATGGGGTCTCCTTTAGCCTAGGCTGTCTTCCTACTCATGTAGCCTAGGGGTTTGACCTTCTGTTCTTCCTGACTCCACTCTCTGAGTGCTGGGATTACAGGTGTGACCCATCACAACCAGGCTAGACTATGCTGGACCTGGAATTATGGGATTCAAGCATGGTAGGCAAACGCTCACTCTACTGAGCTATAGTCCCAGCCCCCAAACTCCTCCATCTTCCTTTTTTCCACCAGTGAGGATACCAACCCTTCTCTCAACAACCAAGCACAGAAGGCTGGGGCCTACACCAGGCAGTAGATACTCCAGGTAGAACTCAGCCCTGCTCTCAATTCCTGAGTTCAAGTAGGAAGGCTACTCTCAAAACAGTTGATGAATCATGCTTAGAAGGAAAACTTTGAAATCAGCTTACAGATGAAGACCCTGCTACTTGCATAGACATCCACTGGCCTCAGTCACAATCCCTGAATAGCCATGCTTGGTCACTAGGGTAAGAAGACACCCCAAACTGTTTCTTTCCCAGAGAGTCTATGAGAAAATGTCCAATATGCCAACCCACAGGGCATCTCCACTGAGCCAATAGAGAGCTTTAAATAAACATTAACGGAAGACTAATAAAAGGCTCATCACAGCTTGCTTTGCAGGCTTCAAGAAGTTCTACAAATGCCACCCTTGCCAGGAACTCTGTCATAAACAGGCAGGACAGGACAGGAAGGGACCTGCAGAACAACACTGGGTTGGGCAACCCACTGGATTCATTGGCTGGTATCACTGGGCCCTGAGTTCACAGCTACATGCAGGCTTTTCTCTAACACAGGCTTTTACAAAGTCTCCTCACATAGATGGGGCCTTGGACTCATTTTATAGACTCTAACTTCTAAGTGTGGTGTTCTCAAAGAAATGGTGTGTATGACTTTTTTTTTCATTTTCAATGCAATTACACAATACAAAATTTGAATACATGACATTAAATCCCAACAAGAGAAAGCAGGTAAGTGAACCTCAACAACTGCTTAGTGTTCACTGTCTAAGGAGCAGGGTTTATTCTGAGCACTCTAATAACTCATTTAAATTCTCAAACAAGACTACAATAATATTTTTTTATATAGACAAAAAGGCTGAAGGCCAGAGAGGTTAAGCAAATTGCCTAAGATCACACATTTCATAAAGGACAGAGCTGTCATTCAAGCCCATGTATCCTGCATCCAGAATTGTGTTAACAAACAGGAGGTAACCTGCCTTGCTGGCCCAGGCCCTATACATCCCCTGTGTGCTCAGACAGGGTTGGGGACAAAGGACCCAAATAGACAGAAGAAAAAAAAAATCTAAGTCGTTTAATAACTAAAACTTGTATAAGAAAAGGGAAAACAAACTTTACAAAGTAAGGAGACTGGTTGAAGAATACATAACTGCATTTTATGTACACTAAAGGGCCAATCACCTCAAAACAGAAACACATCCATTTATTCATTCATCAGCTTCTTGCTGGGGAGCTACAGCGTGACAGGTGCATGCATCCATAGATCAGCTTTATCAAACATAAGCACAAATTTTCAAAGATAAATGGATGGTATGGAGGATTCATTCTAGAACAGGAGGCTTATTTATCACATATCTCTTCCAACAAGATTTTTAGGTCTGTTAAGAAGGAAACAATAATACCAAGAATACCAGTAAACCCAGAGTTGGGAGTCGAGAAATGTATGGTCATAGGCCAAAGTCACAGAGGAAAAACATCGCAAACATCAGAGAAGGCAACAGTGGTTTTCAAGGAACCCAGGAGAACTCACGTGTAGGCCAAGGTCGCACTGAAGTGTTTCTTAATGTAAGTCTCCAAAACAGGATTAAAATGCTGAAATTTTCTATCAGCGATTAGTCCAATGATAAAGACCTGTTAATGGAACCAAAACAGTCTCAGTGGTGGCACAAGGAAAACCATTCTAGAATCTTCTTTGTGACTTGAGAAAATAAGCTGGAAATGTCCCTGAAGAGGCCATTTCCAGGTTTGTATCTCCCTATCCTCACAAGGGTATTAACATAACTATAGTTTCACATTCAAAGTATCTTTGCACTCCTCTAGGCTTCCGCTTTGAAGGACTCTACAACTGAAAGGCTTTCAAGGTGACTGAGATGGGTCCCTTCCCCCTTCAAAGGCTGCAGCATGAAAGAACACCTCACCCTCTGAGCAGATGAAAAGGAGACCCCCTTACCAGAGCATCAAACACCAAGGTATCAAACGTCTCACTCTCGGAGTTCTCCATCATGATGTTGAAGAGGGCATCCAAGGTGTCCTGCAGGAACTGCAAAGACACAAGAGGTCAGTGAACAGTCCCTGCACCCTACCTCCCCCAGCCTATGACAACCATGGTCTCTGGCAAGACTCCACTTAGCCACCTTTCCCCAGCCCTGGATATAGAACTTAAACTTGCAGCCAGGAATGGTGGTACACACCTGTAATCCCAAAACTGGGGAGGCCAAGGCAGGAAGATTTTCTGAGCTATACAAGGAGTCCCAGGCCCATCTGAGCTACAGAGTGAGACCCTGTCACAATAAATATATGAATTAAGTTCTTAAACTACTAATTTCCAGGGTTTTATTAAGGTAGCAGTTGAGTGAGGCAAAATTTCATATGACTGAATTGCAGACAAAAGAAGGTCACCCTGGGCCACGCAGAGGAAGACCACAGCTAGAAAATGCCCTGTCATCCAACTCTACACAGAGACCCTTCTCAAGCCTCCTCTTGAATATTTCATCAGGACATATCAGATTCATCTATACAAGCCAAGTCTAAGAGGCCGTAAGTGACAAGAAGATGCTATAGAACATCAGGTTTCAGCTGAGCAAGGAAAGATCTCCTACCAACGGAGCCATCAAGAAGAAACTGTGAGCATAGTATTCCTGCAGCTGAGGAATGCAACAGTGTGCTGGAAAGTGTTTGTGTACGACCAGTAATTGACATATTGTTTGTACGATCTGTTGAAACTCAGAGAAACATGGCCATACAGGAAGGCAAAGCATCATTCAATTAAGAAAAAAGTTAGACTTCAAAGGTATGTCACCCTAGAAGCCATCAAATCCCACACCCTAGAAGAGGTGTAAAGTGGACTAGACCAGATTACACTGAAGTGGTGAGATCCCTGGTGGTGGAGATGCCCAAGAATAAGGAGAACAACATATGATACAATATTGGCCATAAAAGGAACAAAGTATAGATGCCTCATCATTAGTCAGGAGGAACACACAAACCGAAACCACACAGACTCCCACGCCACACCCATTATAAAGGCTATCACCAAAAAAATGGACAACTGTTCAGTGTGGGAGAAGATGCAGAGAAATGGGAGCCTTTGTGTATTTACTGCTGGGAGAAATATAACATGGTCCAGGGGCTCTGGAGAGCAGCCTGACAATGCCTCAAAAACATAAACATACATTAACCCTATCACTGAACAACAGCATTTCTAGGTACCCGTCCCAAACAAAGGGAAACACAATGCTCACACAAAATCTGCCCATGAAGTTCTGAAGCAGCACTGTTTACAACTGGAAAAAAAATGAAATAAATGTCCATCAACTAAAGAATGGGTGAACAAAGTGAATGTTTTCTATCTACCTCTCTCTGTCCTCACAATGGACTGTCACTCAGTCGCAAAGAGATACGAAGTTCCTAGGAAAGCTATAACATGGATGCTCTGTCCACTAATGGAATGTGCGTGAATGGAAGGAGCCAGACTCAGAAGCCACACTGCACAATTCCATTATATTAAATGTCCAGACTAGACAGACAGAGAAAAAGAAACTAGACGATAGGTGGCAGAGACACTGGGAAGTGACGGCTGACAGCTTTGAATCTCCTTTGTGGGTAAAGAAAGTAGTACTTCTTAGCTAGTACTGAGAACTATACAACTCTATAAATATGCTAAAGCTATTGAACTGAACAGAGTAAAGGGTGAAATCTTATGGTATACAAGTTGTAGCTCAAAAACAAAGGCAAAAAAAGAAAGAGAAAAAAATCTGTTTTGAAGGGTCAAGTAGGTGAAGTGCCGCACAAGGAGAATCTCAAAGGGGTGCCTGCATCAGATGTTGGGTCCAGACTTTGAGATGTCCTGCGTACACACCAGCACCCATAGGCTCTGGCAGACAATACAGGGGATCTTAGATGTCACAGCCTTTTGAAGACTGGGGAAGCAGGCCCTAGGAACCTGATCCCAGACTGGTGGTGGCTCCCACTGCCCACCCATGCTTCATGCTTTAAAATTAGAAGAACTGGCAGAACTGTGGCTCAGAGAGACATGAGTCCTGGTTGTCTGCCACTGTGCTACCCAACCCCTATGACACAGAGAAAATAGTACACACAACTGGCAGAAGATACACAACCCTTTCCATCAAGATCTCCAGTCTGGGCATGACAAGATCTTAATCAACTCTGATTATTTGGGTCTGTACAACCTTGTTACATTCCCCATCATTTTCAGAATGTAAATCTTGGCAAAGGTCAAAACTGTTAGCCATCTGCTAACAGCCCAATGTCCCTGCCAACAGGCTCCCTGGGCACCAAGCTCATCACAGTTCATGCAAACTCCCTGCATTAGACCTACCAATGGCACTAAGACAAATGACATGGCTCAGAGTCAGAACTGGAGAGAGCAGAGCCTCCTTCTCTGGGCACAGCACCTGGAAGTCATGGACAAACATCTGGAAAGCGTCCCCACATAGAGCCAAAGGCCTGTTGCTCAGACACCTCCCCCTCCCCCCTCACTCTCTGAGTACCCGGTGAAGAATCATCAAGCCACCTCCACTCTCCGCGTTCGTGGGAATCCATCGCTCTCCCTAAACATACAAATTCCTTTCTCAATCCATCAAATGCTGCTGTCCCTCCTCCACCAGTTATGAAAATACACAAGAGAGTCATGGAGTAAACAGAACACACCCCACTATCTATCAGGAAGAAAGCACCCTGGACAACCAGACCCCTCAAGTCCTGCTGATCCTCAAGACTGCATGACGTAGCCAAGTCAGTTTGTCTCTCCAGGACCAGCATGGGTGGCAGAGGGGAAGGAACCAGTCAGGCACACCAGGTAAAGCCAGGTGAGGTCACGCCAGCCCAGCCAGGAGAACCAGCTCACCGGAAGGAGGGAGAGAGAGGAAAACCACTACCACGGATGAGCATTCAGACAGAACAATACATTGGCTATGGGGAATAGAGAAGAGGACAAGATGATTCTAGATTTTTTTTTTTCCTGGTGTGACACCAAATCAACAGAAGTACAATGAATTTGTGACACGGGGACTTCAAAATGAAAGACAAAATTTCATTAAATGCATGTCTTTTAAAGTGCGTTCCTTTATCCACCCCCGTTTCCATCTGAACTGGGGATTTAGAACCCAAGGAAGTATAAAATGCAATTAACGTTGTCCAAGCCATTGGTATGAGAACAGGACTGAGGAGATGATTAAAATTTTAAGATTAGCGAGGGTACGTCGGAGTGGTCACACAACGGAGGCAGGAAAGTAGCGCAACCAAATTAATTCACGCCGAAGTTAAGCACATTGCCGGTTAATTAAGGCCATTTTAAGTAATTAATTTTCCAGAGATAAGGCAGTCCCCTACTGCACACTCCTCTCACAGAGGGTGAAGAACTGAAGAGGCCAAATCAGGCAGTAGAGAAATGATTTATGAAACACCACAGGCCACTGGCCAGCTTAGCGCCCCCTGGCCCAGAGGGGTCGCCCTGACAAAGATAACAGATTTGAGCAAGGGAATGGCATTCAAGCACCTTCTATGGAACCTGGGAGAAGAACCCCAGGTAGAAAGGATGTCAGAAGCACAAACTATTAGAGAATAAGAGGGACAGAACTTGATGCTTAAAGAAGCTGGGATCACTACTCGGACACAGGCTTCCAGGTCAGGACACCGAGCGGAGAGGGTCTACATAAACAGCAGTACCTATACAGTGCAGAGTCCCTGTGGAGTGCTCAGCTATAAATCATACATCTATATCTCATCCCCTCACCAAGGCTGAGGGGTCACTGGAGAAGAGGGGGCAGAAAGATGTTAAGAGCCAGAGATCAGAAAGGTCCAGAGTGAAACCGTGTCTTCTGGATGGGACCGTTAGCTGCTCCCATGAATACACAGCGGCTGTGGTTGTCTGCACAAGACCTGCATAAGATGAAGCCAGATAAGCCCCTCCTACTAAGTGAGGAGCAGTGGATAGTTGATGGTTTCTCAGGGAGAGTTTGTTTTCTTTAAGGTTGTAGCTCCTGGTGGATTAACAAAACTCCAGTGAATGGTTCCCTGCCCAGGAGTTTATGGGTTCACAAATTGGAACTCATGGGTTCTTAACAAATTTTTTGAAAAAGACGTGAAGTAGGGAAGGGGAGGAGAGAGGTGTGGGGATGAATCTGAGAGGAGTTAAGGGGAGGAAGAAGGTGAATGTAATCAAAATATATTGTATGAAATTCTCAAATAATGAAAATATTTCAAATAAATGCATACAAAAACAAACAAAACTAACTAGTATCTAACATTTCTCCAGAGTCAAAATGCGAGGCTAGAAGATGAGCTCAATGCCACACAGGAAGGAAATGACCAGGCTAGACTCTTGGTGCTTATAATATTTCTACCACACACAGAGCTGACTATCCATGTCATTCTGAGTAACTTGAAGAATCATGAGTTAGTAATAAGAATGGTGACAATGACCTTGGTAAGAGTGAAACAGCGCAGTACACACAGGATATCCCCCATGGGTTAAGCAGGCTACCATGTCCCATGAAACCCCAAGAACCCAGAGGAGAAGAAGGCAATGTCATGGCTGAAAGAGGCCACCGAGCACCGTCAACACAGCATCAAGAACTCATCAAAAGAGGAAACAGCATCTAGCAGCAGGTGGATTCAAAGCCCATGCCCTCCAAGTTAAGCCAGATAGCCCTCCCGAAAGGAGCCCAGCAGCACTGCACACACATAGGCTTAAGTCACTGCCGAGAGACTATAACCAGGATCTTGCACTCCCCAGGGGTCAGTGCATGATAATGGACATGAAACACAAGACCGAGCCTCCCTCCGCAGCCCGTGTTACCTTCACCACCTCACCACCGTCCACCTTCATCAACTGCCTCAAGTTCTGCTGTAGAAGGTTGGTGTTGGATCTCCACTTCAGCAACCCCAGGAGGTCCACTGCAAACAGAACGCAAGAATCAGCTCCCCATTCCCATGAGAACTTCCTCTCAAACTCATGCCGCATGTGGAGTCCTCTGCGAACACTTCTCAAAAGAAAGCGCAACTCAATTTCAAAAGGTTCGCCTGTTAAATATTTCATTACTGAGTGCCAACATACTTAACACCAGTGAAGTTGAAGTCATTATTTCCAGCCACATTTACCAGGAAATGATTTTCATGTAGGAGCTTTCAAAATGTATTTGAGAACCAAAACAGGGGTAGTGTTTCCCACCTGTTGGAGACTGCTGCCAACCACGGTAACATTTGAAAGATGTTGCCCACCCAGATAGGGCTGCCAAGCCCTCGTCCCCCAAGTGGCTTTTCCTGTTCAAGAACAAATATCTACCTTTTTTAAAATAAAATAAAATAAATTTACGTCCTGAAACCGCAAGTTGAGCAATCTGTGGAGCCACAAACCAGGAGGAATTGAGAGTTCTTCTTGAGCAGCTGCCTGCTGCCCTCCGAGCTGTTTGTAGGTTTTAGTAGAAAAGGCCAGGATGGAATACACTAGATCTTAAAGATCCAAAAGAAAGGGGCACATCTGTATGAGAAGTACATGTTTGTGAGGGCATGAGGGGAGGAGGGGTGTGTCCGTGAGTGTATGTGTAGAGGCCCAAGGTCAACCTTGGGTATTTATTCCTCAACCATTCTGCAAGTTGCTTTTTAAGACAGGATCTCCCATGGAATCTATAGTTTAACTCAACTCAATAGGCTGGGCAATGAGTTCCAGGAATCCACCTGTCTCCACCCACCCACTCCAAAGGGCTAAGGTTACAGGCCATGCCTCTGCTTTTATGTGGGTGCTAAGGACCAGCATGATTTCTTCATGTTTGCACAGCAGGCAGTCTACAGACAGAGACATTTTCCCAGGCCTCGGGTTCTTTTTGTTTTGCTTTGTTGTTAAAGCTTGAAGGATTTTGCTGGAGACATTAAGATGTTCTGTAAGGTAGGAAGACAGAATCTAAGTCCTGTCTAAGAAAGCACACGTGCCTGCACTGCTTCACTGGCGGGCTTATCACTGTGCCATTACTTGCAAAAATGCAACTAGCAAACTGCATCTAATCTACTGTTTATGTGTATCAGGAGCATCAGCTACAGAAGAGACCGCAAGCACCAAAATAAATAAATAAAAACGAATAAATAAAGCCAAGGCTCACACTAACACTGAAAGCAAGCCTATAATTTTGGATCTAGGTAAGAATTCGGTAAACAGCCATGCATTCTAATTTCAGAATCAAGCCACACAAAAGCCATCTACAGTCCATACAGATTTTCATGTATTTCCCATCACCTCAGGCATCTCTAAGGACTAAAAGAGTAAAAGGGGGGGGGGGGCAGCGCACAGCACCCACATACACTGTGGGTTATGTAAAGCCAGCTGAGTCACACAGTAACGACAGCACACTGGGCAGGGAGTTTCCTTGTTTTCTTGTCTGAACAGCGGGTACAATGCTGCATAATTTGCAGCTCAGCTAAAAAGAATCCAATGATACAACACGTAGGCAAGCTTATCAGGACACACAACACAAAATGCAACCAGCAGCTTATCAGGACATGCAACACAAAATGCAACCAGCAGCAGTCCTTCAGTTATGAAAGGAGCTAGAAATTTGGGGCGGAAGTTGACATGTTGTCATTTCTAACTGAAAGCAAAGTAACAAGAAAGGATACATCTTGTCCTGACTCACTTCTGGTCCCAGGGTTCCTGGTATTTCCATCTCACAAGTAAGTGATCAATGTTTCTTTAATGATGACCAATGAAAGTCATTCATTCCAAGTTGGTGTCACATGTGATACGACTGGGCTGAACCTGAGCTCTATATTGCAACTTTCAATTTTTATTGATTGACTTATTCTTGGGCTTTGTACTTTTGTTTTATTTTGTTTGTTTGTTCTGTTTTGAGACAGGGCTCACCAGACAGGTCATTATAACACATGGACTGCCACTCTGGGTTCTGTACTGCAAATATGAGGGAAAAAAGTTCAAAAGAGTAAATTAATAGATCATCTCACGGGGTGGTGCTTAAGAAAACAGCTTGCCCCACCCCCACAGAGCTACTAGTCAGAAAAGGCCTTCTTGGCTCCATCCCATATTCCCAGGGACTCAACACAGTTGGATTCATAATTATTCTTTGTTTCATGAGTCCTTTCTCTCTCATTACACAGTAAGCTAATTGAGACGAGGAATCACATCTCACAGCTCTTTTCCTATCCCCTATGGCAGCCTACACAGCGCTGAGGACAGAGATCTTTAATACAAACCTTGATGAATAATTCAGCCCCTGCTTTTTTCCCTAAGTAATGGAACTTTGCAGGAACAAATTATGGTTTCAGGAAAATGATTCCCTCAGAGGAGAATCTGGGACTCCATGCTCAGATGCCAACTGGGGCACCCCCATCTTATATACTCCTGGTATGGCACAATCCCAAAAAGGGGTATCAGTGCTGGCATGAAATGAAAGCCAGATTCCTCCTTCTGTTCAGTGAGCAGCATTACTTTGGAATTTCCTTGTTGCTTGGCAACAGCTGCTGCTGAGACCAGGGCTCTCTCCCTGGGTACCAGGGAGGGAATCACCCTGCAGATGGTGAGATTCAAGGAGCTGGAAGGTGAAAGGAGGAATCCACACACCACCCTGGGAGGTTTCCTCCCCCTACCGCCCACACTCTCTCTGGAAGGGATGTGTGGTTTCAAAAAGATGCTGTGGAGGAGACTTGTTTTGAAAGAAAATAATGATCAAATTTCAAATAATATCTAGCAATCAATACATCTGGAACATGACTGAGATATAAGGCGATGGCTTCCTCCAAAGTGAAAAGTGACACACAGCAGATCTCAGCACCTGCTGAAACACTAAAGCACCACATATAGGTGACCCAATGACCCAACTAGGGACAGCACCATTAGTCTGCATTAAACCAAGCACAAACACTAGTTTGTGGAGCATGCCCAGAGAGTTTTACTCCTAGCACTGGAACATTCTTTCCACAGCCCAGTCACAAGCTGGAGCCCACACAGCTGACTCATGTACCCTGGGCACCAAACTCCTGCACACCCTCCCCTCCCCCACTGCTTGCACAAATCCAGTCCCTCTGGGAAGGAGTTTCATTTGCTGGTGGGGATTACCGCATGGCAGGAAGTTAGGACCCTTCAGAAATGATTCAGACAAACCCATGATGACTTAGCAACCAGGAAGCGTCCACATGGCCCCAGAGTATCAGTAGTCACAGCGACCCAAGCAACCCAAAAGTGTCTGGTAACTTAAGCCCCTCACTAATACTCAGGAAGCCAGCGGTGGGAAAGCACCTCTGGGTAAAGCTGAGAAAGAGAGACGGAAGAAGCAGGCAGAGAATGTTTGGAAGACATCTGACCCAGGGCTGGCATGCCTAAGCCCTCAGGACTCCGACATTTCTCCCCTCCAAAGTCCCATCTTCCAAAGGACAGGGTTACCTCTGTGCTAGGTTTACCCTGTCAGAGTCCAAAAGATGCCTGCCCCTCAGCAAATCTCAAACTCCAGCCATGACTGACAGACAACACGGAGATGTGATTCCTGATAATGGCAAACATTAATAATCACAATTCACATCAGGCAGTTAAGAGAGAAAAAAAATGGATTTTCAAGCTCCATTTCAAGAGAGCATAAAGTCTCTGCACAGCTATGATACAGCCACATTAGGAGGATGCAGTTTTTAAATGAAGGATTTGTGCGGAGAGCCTCTGCCTCCTTCAGACGGAGTCACAGCAACAGCACTGGTGTGCTCTGAATAAGAAGTGTCTCCACCGGACTGCTGTGTTTCTGGGGAAGCGGCAAGCAGTGGGAAATGAACTCAGCCAGCACAGGGACAAGGGGAACCCGGTGGTGAGTGACCTGCCACATTAGGCTGAGCTGAGTGTACGTGCATCAGCAAAGAGGCCTTATCTCACACCACCAGGGGCCTAGAAAATGCCGGGCAGAGCAACTTCTCCAAAGAAAGATAACCTGGAATTATCTCAAGAAGAAGCTAAGACAGAGAGGGGAAGGCACAAAGATGGGAGGCCCCTTCCCCCAGAAGGCCTCCACCAGACGGTCTACATACTAGTCAGAAAGCTCTGGAAGCACGCATGATTCACGTGGGTTCAGAGGACCTTGATTAAGGTCATTTCCAGGGTTAAGATAGGACCAAGATTCAACTCCATTCTCTGATCTGATTTCAAATCTTATATACTTCCCCTAATGCCTTGTTTCTTTCTTTTGTCTGGAAAGTATCTTAAAAGAGGAAGTCCAGAGCTGGCAAGATGGCTGAGTGGGTAACAAAGCTTGCTTGCCAACAAGCCTGATGAAACTAAGTTCAATTCCCCAGTACCCACAGAGGAAGGAGAGAACCAATTCCTAGAACTCTTCCTCTGACTATGACCACCCCCCCCCCACACACACACCTTAAATAAATACATGTTTAAAAATAAAAATAAGTCCTTTCATTGTTTAACCTCCCTGCAGAGTTAATCCTTAAACGAAAATAGAAGAGTGAATTTTAAACTATGACGGATGCCACCTCCTCTTCCCGAGTGCACTGACATCTATGTGGGTCCTTATCAAAGGACAGAGTGAATGACGTCCACGCACCCACAGCAAACGCCTCCGCTCAACAAGCAGCCAAAATGGATGTGTTTGAGAGGGAGGAGTTCTAGAACTCACCATTCTGGGTCAGTTTGGTAGAGCACACCAGCGTGGAGATCTGGAAAGAGTCCTTGCTGATGGTGCAACTCCCCAGACTCTGCATGCCCTTGCCTGTGGCCGAGTGGCCCTTTTCTTCCAACTCTGCCTTGGTAGAAGGGAGGCTCAAGTATGTGGCTGCGTCTTCCAGCTTTTTGGCTTCAGCCTGTGGGTTTGATTGTACAGTACGTCAAACAACATTGATCGAGGCCACCATCCAGGTTACGCATGCTTTATTGTGTTGAATCCTTTCAAGCTTCACACCCCCTTCTATGCTGTGTTCTACGATGTCCTTTAACAATGTTCCCGCTTCCTGTGGATTAATTCACATCCCCAGCCTTCATAGACAGCACCGAATGTGTTATTGCCTGTCATCTTCTCTCGTTAGGAACAGCAAAAGGGCTGGTCATCATAACTGCTCATTTACATAATTAAATGTAGCTCAATGCTAGAGAGCAGCTCTCTCCTCAGGGTGGGAAATGTCAGCTGTGATGTTCATCTTTGATTGCAGGCTTGGCTGGAGTGAGAAGCTATCGGAGTTTGGTAAAGCACACCTCTAAGTGTGTCTATGACAGAGAATTAACTATGAGGGAAAAGTTACCTCCTGAAACCAGGTACGCCCCAAGATTAGAGTCTCTGGTGGAAGAGGAGAAAGTCTACTTCCACTGTACGCTCTCACTGTGCTTCCTGGCCACGATGATGTGAGTGACCCCTCCCTCCTCCCCATCACGAAGGACTGAAAGTTCTGGGATCTGTACCAGAGTGCACCCTGCGTCCCTTCAGCTGTTTTCCTCAGGTGTTTAGTCACAGCCATGTAAAACTAACAGCTCGGTTCAGGTGACAAAGTCGCAAAGGATCAGCCACATTTAAGTATCCCCAGTGTCCCAGTAATGATGTGCATACCTTGTAGACAATAAGGTCATGCTCCCCATCTCTCAGGGTGGTCCCATCATATCTCATCAGCTTCACAAAGGCCAGTGCGAAGATTTTCTCAGATTTATCCTTAGCTACAAAGAAAACCAGTAATCACCCTCCACAACACTTAGGACAAAGTGACATTAGCACACTCTACCAAGGACACCTTTATGAAAACAATCACTACACTGCACTGGTGAAGCCAAAGGAAGATGGAGGGAAATGGACCACAGTCACAACGAGGAAGACTGTATCACAGAAGGGTCAGCTGTCCTCAA
>CABHPQ010164799.1:0-30553 GCA_902168405.1 Peromyscus aztecus | reverse complement strand
AGAGCCAGGTGGAGCTCTGTGAGTTTGAGGCCAGCCTGGTCTACAGAGCGAGATCCAGGACAGGCACCAAAACTACACAGAGAAACCCTGTCTTGAAAAACCAAAACAAACAAACAAACAAACAAACAATTTGAGTGGAAATTAATAATTAACATTTTTCTATTTAACTATATCCCAGGTAGTCAGTTTTGAACATTTTTACTATTTTCTTAGCCGTGCTAAAATAAGTGTGACTAAGGGATGCCGCTCGAAGAAAACCTTTAGGAAGTTGTTAAAACCTCTAACAAGCACATAAGATGTGAAGCCAGTGGACAGACTTCTTAATGGTGATTTGTTTGCTTGCATTTGTGAGGCGGAATGGTTTGCTCATTACCTGTATGTCATCTGCTGATGACATTTGTATTCTGACATCAACTTATTTAGTATTAGCTAGTAATTTTAATAATAAAAAATGCTCTTTCAAATGGGCGTATTTTCAAGGAAAAGACTCTTTAAAAAGCCATTAGAAAGGCTACAATCAGTTGATTAAATCTTTAAAATTTATGATATGATCTCTGATCTGCCTAAAGAATCCATTGTATTTTAAAATGTATTTTTTGTGTTAATGTTATGAAAAGGAGACAGAAATGCTGCTTCTGTGAGAAGATTGCACTATCAGGACGGTGTAGGTTTGACCTCTCAGCTAAAGTCATTTTGATGCCTATTTTTAGGAAGTGGCATTCCTAAGGTGTCACCTTCAGGGCATATGTTTATTCTTTTTTAATTTCCTAAAATATCTCCCTAAAAGTCTTGGATTGAGCCCTTTTTAGTTACTGTGTGTTCTTTGTGATTACTTAAGCTAGTCTGTTAAATGATCTTAATAAACGTGGCTTATCTGGATTAATGCTATTTTTCTTAAGTGCTTATGTAACATTCTGTGATGGTACTGCTGAGAAATTTGAAGAGTAATGCCTTTGTATTTCCCTTTCTAACTATAGTTCTTGAAATTATAGATCGGTTCCTTTCAGCTGTTTGTGGAAGATTACAGGGAGGCTGAGTATTGGCTTAGGAAGTTTGAAGCTGAGCCTCTGCCTGAAAACATTAGAAAACAATTTCAGTCGCAGTTTGAAAGATTAGTGATTTTGGATTACATCATCAGAAACACAGGTATTGACCTTCTCTCATTTGTTCAGTCTCTTTAGTTGTAAATCAGATTGTCGTTCCTGAAATCAAAGCCATAAATGTTGGTTCAAGAGTCATAAGGATGAGCCCTCCTCAGTGTTGGGAAACAGGAAGCACTGACCCTTCTGGGCAGGTAGTCCTATGCTGAGGGCCTGACTCAGACTGAGCCACAGAGAACACTTCCCGTCCCCTCAGGTGGAGTTGCCCAAAAGCAGGACAAAGCCAGAGACTAGAAATGCTCTCCATGTAGATGAAAAGATTCTTACTTTAATATTGCATTATGTCGTTTGTGAAACATTTAGCTTTTTGTTTGTGCTGCACTGAGGGATCAGTGGTGTAGATGGGACAAAGCTGTGGTTCCCTAGACTCTCAGGTCAGTATTTCATGAGAACTTATCCAACATGTATCTTCTCAGATACCACCCTCTACAGAAATTACAAGTTGGGGCCAGGCCTGTGCTTCACAAGGCCTCTGGGTGATCCTTATGCATTCTACAGCTTGGGAACTACTGCTTTCAAGTTTGTTTTTCATTACTTATATTAGCTTCTAAAAAGCATCCTATAATTTTCTCAGTTTGACTTTCTTAATTAAATAGTCTTAGGTTAATATTAAAACTGGTCCAGAGTACTCAAATGTTGACGTTGGGTGAGGCTACTTTGAATGTGCTTTCTTCCTCAAACGAAAAGGCATTATCTTTGATTTTAATTAACCTTGATCTAGCCGTTGCCCTTACCTTACAGGGTGGTTCTAAGGGTCAAATCAGTTCTTGTAGAACAATAATCTGGCACAGAGAAAAGTTTAGTAAATGTCAGCTTATATTGACCAGGTTTTTAAAGTTGTTGTAAATCAGAACTTTTCTGTTGTCTTAGTCAGGGTTTTTATTGCTGCAGTGAAACACCATGCCCAAAAAGCAAGTTGGGGAAGAGAGCATTTATTTGGCTTACACTTTCATATTGCTGTTCATCGCTGAAGGCAGTCAGGACAGGAACTCAAACAGGGCAGGATCCCAGAGTCAGGAGCTGATGCAGAGGCCATACTGGCTTGCTCCCCTTGGCTTGCTCATTCAACTTTCTTATAGAACCCAGGACTATGCAGGACCGTAAGCCCTGGGGTGGCCCCACCCACAATGGACTGGGCCATCCCATCAATCACTAAATTAAGAAAATGCCTTACAGTTGGATCTATGGAGGCATTTTCTCAATTGAGAGTCCCTCCTTTCAGATGACTCTAGCTTGTGTGCCAAGTTGACATAAGATTAACCAGCACATCTGTAGTGAATCTATGCTACAGAAAACCAACAAAAATCTCAAAAACAGGGAGCTTAGATGTTGTCCCTTAGTATGAAGCCATAATATCTGTAAATATCAACTAACAGACTTTTATTTCTTTTGAAAGACAGGGGAAATGATAATTGGCTAATCAAATATGAAAAGACAAAATATGCAAAGAAAATTCAAAGAGAGGTAAGAAAAACTTAGTAAAAGTATGTATTCAGTTTATATAACAGATTTTTGGGCTGGAGAGATGGCTCAGAGGTTAAGAGCACTGGCTGTTCTCAAAGAGGTCCTGAGTTCAATTCCCAGCAATCACATGGTGGCTCACAACCATCTGTAATGAGTTCTGACACCCTCTTCTGGCATGCAGGCAGAACACTGTATACATAATAAATCTTTAAAATACACACACACACACACACACACACGGTGGTATTGTGTTCCCCAAAATATTGTGCACCCTAATAAACTTATCTGGGGTCAGAGAACAGAACAGCCACTAGATATAGAGGCCAGAAAATGGTGGCACACATGCCTTTAATCCTATCACTTGGGAGGCAGAGATCCATTTGGATCTCTGTGAGTTTAAAGCCACACTGGAAACAGCCAGGCATGGTGACTCACACCTTTAATCCCAAGAAGTGAGCCTTTAATCCCAGGAAGTGATGACAGAAAGCAGAAAGGTATATAAGGTGTGAAAACCAGGAACTAGGCTGGTTAAGCTTTTAGGCTTTGGAGCAGCACAGTTCAGCTGAGATTCATTCAGATGAGGACTCAGAGACTTCCAGTCTGAGGAAACAGGATCAGCTGAGGAATTGGCAAGGTGAGGTGGCTGTGGCTTGTTCTGTTTCTCTGATCTTCCAGTGTTCACTCCAATACCTGGCTCCAGGTTT
Organism: Peromyscus aztecus; assembly: GCA_902168405.1. Lineage (NCBI taxonomy): Eukaryota > Metazoa > Chordata > Mammalia > Rodentia > Cricetidae > Peromyscus > Peromyscus aztecus. The sequence goes on along the minus strand of CABHPQ010164799.1, from coordinate 27,225 downwards.
GCTTTTATTAATAAGACCTTTTAAGATTCACGTTACACATACACACATCAGATTCTTGAAGTTGTTCTTCACCTTGTTTTTGAGGCAGGGTATCTCACTGGAGCTTGCCAAGTCACCTAGGCTGGCCGGCTATTGAGTCCTCTGCCTCCTTGGCACTAGCATTGCTGGTGTGACTGTCATAAATGACTTTTCATATGGGTTCTGGGTGTGAAACTCAGGGTCTCAGGCTTGTGCTGCGAGCGTTTTGCCAACAGAGCCATCTCCCCAGCTCTGGACTCTACGTCTAGGACAAATCCCCTCCATTCCCTCTTTTCTTTCCTTCCTATCTCTTTAGTATTTGTATTGGAGACCAAGTATGACATCCATTCAGTTTTTGTAAAGCTTTTGACATTTGTAGAAATACCATCTCTACCTTCTTTTTATGCAATTAAAGTTTCTGATATCTAGGGACATGTTTGTATTTACTAATTCTATTTGTTCTAAGTATTTTGATTCAGTGATAGGCAATACAACATTATGTAATAAAGTGGATTATATGTTTTACTTGTGAATCATATCCTCTGAACATTTTAAAATGTACTTCTACTTAAAAAAAAAAAAAACTGGTTTCAACTTACAAAATAGACTGTATAGATTCTCCACACTATCAGAATTACATATTTCAGATTCATTGCTATTAACTTTGGGTGCCCATCTCAGTTACTTTTCTATTGCTGTGAAGAGATACCATGATTTTTATATGCAATTTATAGAAAGAAAGTTTATTAGGGGCTTCCCGAGGATTAGAGTCCATGACCATCATGGTGGGGAGCATGGCAGCAGGCAGGTAGGCATGTTGCTGGAGCAGTAGCTGAGAGCCCACATCTTGAAACACAAGCACAAGGCAGAGAGAGCTAACTGGGAATGGCATGGACTTTTGAAACTCAAAGCCCACCCTCAGTGACACACCTCCAAGACTTCACTTTCTAATCCTTCCCAAACAGTTCCACCAACTGGGGACCAAGTATTCAAACATAGAGCCTATGGGGACCATTCTCATTCAAACTACCACAAGTTTAAATTTTAGATATTTATATAAGATATACTTTTAGGATAGTTTTTTAAGTTTAAAAAATATACATTGTAGAATGTATAAGACAACATCTTCAATATTTAATCTCTGTTCTCAAGTTATCACTTAAGCTGTTGCATCACTTTGAAATGTTTGTACTTTAATCATTTATCCAGGAAATTTGAAAATTATGTATGCACAGTACTTATTGATATCAAAAAACAAACTTTAGTCATAAAGTAATATGGGTGGATCTTAAAAGTATGCTAAGCAAAAGAAGCTGTGATGGGGGCTGGAGATGGCTCAGTGGTTAAGATCACCAGCTGCTTTTCTAAAGAATATGGGTTCAATCCTAGTACCCACGTGGTACCTCACAACCTTCTCTGTAACTCCAGCTCCAGGAGATCTGTCGCCCTCTTCTGGTTTCTGTATGTACCAGGCATTCATGCAGGCAGATGCCCATTTACATATACAAATAATTTTTTTTTAAGAAAGTAGCAGTAGACAAATATCAAACATTTAAGCAATGGGTTGTCTAGACTCTTTCTCCAAAGTTAGTATTTTCAAACTTTATTCCCCAGAGAGGGAAAAAAATCATTTAAGTAAATATGTAATTCTAATTTTTAAAAATAGCCATTATGAAATGTTTCCTGTTTATAAAGATTGTCTCTTCCTTTCCTGCATGATTTTGTTTTCTTTCTGGAAACCTAATTTTAATTTTATAGCTTTTCAAGAGAACATGCACTTAATCCTCAGTAATTATTGTGAGTAATTAATTGGTCCTTTGGAAATATTTTTGTAGAATCTATTATCAACAGATCATTTTTTCCCTTTAGGAATCAAACTGGATCAATGATAAAGAATTGCTTATTAAAATAGCTGCAATTGATAATGGGCTAGCATTTCCCTTTAAACATCCTGATGAATGGAGAGCATGTAAGTATTTAGAGTTCTCCCAGATGGAAAGGGCACAGAATTGTCAGAGATGGAAATAGCAGAGGGAACTAGATAAAGTGTGATCACTCGTTAGGGCTCTGTTCTAGCCCCTGGGGCTTTGAAGGTGCGAGTGTCTTGAGTCTTGCTGCATATTGTTTGTATACTTTTGGATGACCTTGTTTGGTTTTAGTCTTGGAAATGGGTTTGGTAACTTCTGATTTCTAAGGTATTAACATAGGAATGATGTATCAGAATGTCTTGGTAGAACTGTGTGTTGATATTTTGGGCTCCATTCCTTTAGCAAGATTCAGACCTCTCATGCCACTTCCATGGTGTTTTAGTTACCCTTCCTGCCTTTCCTGCTGAAGATGATTGTTTTTGATACATTTGGAGCCAGTTTGGGACATTTCTGTTGTATTTAAAATTGCCCATATCTTGAATTATTATTATTATTATTATTTTTTCTTCCTCCTCCTCTTCCTCTTCTTTTTCTTTTCTTTCTTTTTTTTTTTTTTTTTCTCTCTTTTGAGACAGTTTCTGCTGTGTATAGCCTTAACTGTCCTGGAACTCAACTCTGTAGACATTTAGGAATATTTTAATCTAAAGATTTCTGTATAAAAAATATTTCTAGCCTGGCATTGGTGGTGTACACCATTAGTCTCATTACTTGGGAGGCAGATCTCTGAGTTCAAGGCCAGCCTGGTCTACAGAGTAAGTTCCAGAATAGTCAAGGCTACACACAGAAACTCTGTCTTGAAAACAAAACAAAACAAAAAATTCTAAATCAGTGGATTTTGAAAGAGTCCATTCTTGGGATTTTCAAAGTGTCTATTAGTTTTCCAGTGTACTGTGCTATGATGTATAAATATGACCTATGTGGATATTTTTCACTTAGTAATTTCTTTGTGATTATAAACATGATCCATTTAAAGGACTATATTTGAAAGAATGTTTGGGCATAAAGTTTCCTATATTTGTTCTTTAAAACTTGTTAGTTAGTCAGTTAGTTAGTAGTCCTAGAATGCCCTCCACTTGTCTTTAAGCACTTAATCTGTTAACTTTTGAGAGGCCATAGCTGATTTTTTAAAATCAGTTTCTTCTTCCATCTTTTGGCTTCGTGTTTCATATACAAAAGACCCAGTGTTTATTATTCCTGGGTTCATTTGTGTGGAATATAATACACTTTATTGCTCTGTTTTTTGCCTTTGTTTTTATTTGTAATGTTGCTACACTGCCTTTCATTTTGTTAGCATTGACTTGGTATTATCCTGTACTTTCTATTTTTTAACCTCTACCATTTTGTTTTAGGTATGACATAGAGCAACAGATGATTCCTTTTAACCCAGTCTGAGTCTTTCAATGGGTAGCTTAAACTGTTGGTAGATTTGGACTTGTCTTACTTATTTTTAATTTACCATAAATTCTTATTTGTCTCGTTTTTCTTTTCCCATGTTTTCTGGAACTGATTTGAAATGCCCTGGTTTCACTTTATTTTTCCCACTAATCATTTGAAATCTATATGCAAATTGCTTTTTTAAAGTGGTAGGTTTATAAACTTCCTATAAAACATCTGGGAACTTTTGCCAAATATGCGGTTGGGGATCAAGGGTCTGGAGCTTGCAGAAGAATTGGTATTAAGGGTATAGGGATGTTGTAGCTGTCGTCTTTATAGTGAAAGGCATGGCTTTATTTACTGTCATCCAGGGAAATCATGGAGAACAAATACCATTGCCTAACACAATGCCAGGAATATAAATGCTCAATAAAAGTTTGATGAGTGCCTAATGAAGGAAAAAAGGACTAATAGAGTCTTGGAGAACAGTAACATTCAAAGAGGAAAGAAAGCCAGCAGAGATGGGGAATACTTTCCTTTCAAGACAGAGAAAAAACTTTAGAGAGTAGTGTCCACAAAGCCACAGTGGAAGAACTGTATAAAAGAGATGAGACACAGCACCTCACTGGCTGAGTAGCCTGACTCACTTGAGCTGTGAGAGACCCTTAGACAGGCTTGGGGGGCATGGAGGTGGTGGAGGTGGATGGTGATAGTGGGAATTGGAGGACAGGGATTAGAAGCAGAAATAGACAAAGAATAAGAGCTTTTTAAATGAATTGTTAAGAGAATGGAGAGAAAAAACAGCTTAAAGGAATGTGGGCCATACATGTAAAACTCACAGTTTAAGTCTCACACTGTGCTAAGAGGTGGGTAGAAATAAGGGATGAATGTAAGAGCAGTTGACTTTCCTTGTTGCAGCCGGGCGGTGGTGGTGCACACCTTTAATTCCAGCACTTGGAAGGCAGAGCCAGGCAGATCTCTGAGTTCGAGGCCAGCCTGGTCTACAGAGTGAGATCCAGGGCAGGCACCAAAACTACACAGAGAAACCCTTGTCTTGAAAAACAAAAACAAAAACAAACAAACAGAAAAACCAAACAGACTTTCCTTGTTGCTGTGACCAGATGCCTTATTGAAGCAATTTAAGGCAGGAGGAATATATTCTGGCTCATGGTTAAGGGGATTCAGTTCATCCATAATAGGGAATGGATGGTGGAGAAAGCCTTAAAAGCATGAGGCAGGCCAGTCCCCTGTGTGGTGGTACTCCTGTTATCCCTGCACTCTAGAGGCAGAAGCAAGCATATCTGAGTTCAAGGCCAGCCTGGTCTATATAACATGTTCCAGGCAAGGTAGGGTCATATAGTTAGAAATTGTTGTGGGGGAGGGGAACAGAAGCGTGAGGCAGATGCTTCACATTTTAACCCATTAAAAGTCTACAGACGCCGGGCGGTGGTGACGCATGCCTTTAACCCCAGCACTCAGGAGGCAGAGCCAGGCGGATCTCTGTGAGTTCGAGGCCAGCCTGGGCTACAGAGTGAGTTCCAGGAAAGGCGCAAAGCTACACAGAGAAACCCTGTCTCGAAAAACAAAAACAAAACAAAACAAAATAAAAGTCTACAGATTATAATTCCCTAATCCCACTCCTGTAGCCCTACATCTGCTTCATAAGTCCCAGGTCCAGAAGGCTCCACAGCTTCCCACACATCACTAGCACATACCAAGTGTTCAAACACGGCTTTGTGAGAGGCATTTCACATTCCCTGGACAAGTAGAGTTATCCAGTTGGTGATTCTACAATCTACCTATGGCTCCTCCCTTTCTAGAAGATTCCACTGGCTACTAATCTTCTAGTCCATTGCTAAGCTACTTCCCAGTCCTAGACTCATAAATGAGTGACTTTTTTTAATCCTTTAAAGCCATTTATTGAGTTCCTAATTATTTAAAGTTTTAGAGTTTCCTCTATGTACAAGTTCAATTCTTGATCATTTGTAGTTGTGGAAGACAGGAGCTCTGGTCCATGAGACTTGATCTGGGTGTGTGCATGATTACAAGTTCCTACCAGTTTCTTAGCCCCAAATGTGATGTGTTCTGATACAGGTTTTTGAGATAGGGCTGTCTGAATTAGACTCATTATCAAGGCCCCCTTCTTTACTGTGTGATGCTCAGAAACAGATGAGCTTCAGACAAGACCTTCCCGCGCATTGTCATCCTGATTGGCCATCTGAGTCAGGAATCTGAAGAGCTTGTGTTGTAAAGGATGACTGTATTTTGAGAATTCCTATTTCTTTTCCTTTATTTGGGAGAAGCTGGGAGTTGTAGGAAAGACTAGGATAAATGTGAGTCTGAACAAGCCATTACTCACTGCTCACTAACATCTATTTCTACTAGACCCGTTTCACTGGGCTTGGCTTCCTCAAGCTAAAGTTCCTTTTTCTGAAGAAATCCGAAACTTGATTCTACCCTCTATCTCTGACATGAACTTTGTACAAGATTTGTGTGAAGATCTTTACGAACTCTTTAAGGTAAAAGGTTTAGTTTGGAGGGTGTTTTTGGCTTCCTGGGCATACAGTTATTGTTTTCTATATTAAATTTTACTTTTCACTTTTATTTCTGTGGTGCTAAGGATTGAACTGAGGGCCTTCTGCATGCTATACACACATTTGACCACTGAGCTATATCCCCAGCCCCCCCCCCCCCCCCATTGTTAGGAATGAATGTTAGGACTGTAGGGCAGGCTGCTCTAAGAAGGGGCCTCAGACTGGGCTACTCATGCAATGCCCATGACTTCCTTACAGTTTGACTTCCTTACAGTTCTACGGGCTGAAGTCTGAGGTCATGGTAGGGGCATGGTCAGCTTTTAGGTGACTTTCTTCCAGCTTGCATTCCATTGACTTCTCGTTCATTACATTCTTACGTGTTGTAAGAGAACAAGCTAGCTTCCGGACTGCTGCTTCTAAGGAAATTAGCCCCATTCCTGGGAGGTCCACCTTCATGATTTGATTACCACTAAGAGACCTCACGTCCAAATGCCGTAACAGCAGAGATGAGATTTCATCACACTGGGGACACATGAGCCTTTTGTCCATAATAAGCACCATGCTTTATATTTAACTTTAAACTTATTACATCCCTGCAGCACTATTTTTATCATTTAGCTGTTGGTGAAATTAATGTTGAGAAAAATCAAGTTCATTGCCCAGATTTGGAATATAAACATAGATCTGTCTTATACCAGCATTTTAAAAATATTTATCTTTTCGGTATATGGATGTTTTGTCTGCTTGCAAGTCTTCTGTACTGTGTGTGTGTGTGTGTGTGTGTGTGTGTGTGTGTGTGTGTGTGTGTGTGTGGTAACTACGGAGAATGGAGGAGGCCAAAAGAGGGTATTGGATCCCCTGGGTTGGGGAATCAAACTGCAAGCACCCCCCAGTACTCTTAACCATTGAGTCACCTCTCCAGCCCTAACAATATTTTCATTTTGTACCAATAGCTTCTCTTGCCTGCAGAAGCGCAGATGTACGCATAGTTCTTAGAGGACAAAATTAAGCAAACATTTGTCCTTATACTAATTTTTAAAATATTTAGTTTTGACTGTCAAAGAAAATGCAGTTTTTAAAAATATGCTGTGTTAAGCCTCATTTGCAGATCTACCTCTTGTGTTGCTTACAGCACAACCTGACACACGGAGAGGAATAGCAATTTTGTTTTTTATAATACACACATTGTAAAGTTATGTTTACTACTCAGTAGTAAATCAAGACTTTTTCTCCAAGCTGGATTTTTACAAAATCACTCTTTAAACTGTAAATGTATGTTTTGTGACTTGATAGGATTTAATTCTTAAAAAAGCCTAAACCCATTGACACATATTAAACCCTTTCTAGAGCAAGTTTGGAGTATAAGCAAATAAAACTTCTCTTGTTGTTCTAAGACTTCCCAAAAGTACATCAGACTGAAACACTCTTTTCTCACCCGGTGGTGGTGGTGGTGCACTAATCCCAGCACTCGGGAAGCAGAGGCAGTCAGATCTCTTTTGAGTTCGAGATCAGCCTGATCTACAGAGCCAGTTCCAGGACAGCCAAGGCTACACAGAGAAACCTTATCTCAAAAAGCAAACAAAAATAAGCCCACTCTTTTCTCATTGGTTTTCAGTTGGAAAGCTTTCTTATGGCTTTTTCTTTCTTTTTCTTTTTTTTTTTTTGTGCTACATAGAAGGGTTTGTTTTAGTATGTGTTATTTGTTTCAAAGCTGGTGGTGTTTGGAACTGTATTAACCTCCCACCCTCCTTTCTGTAACAGACTGACAAAGGATTTGACAAAGCTGCTTTTGAAAGTCAGATGTCTGTGATGAGAGGCCAGGTAGGTCCCTGTTTAATACTGTTTGTTAAGAATGTCTGCTTGAGACAGTTATCAGCTTTCTCCACTATGACACTGAATGTTATTATTATTAGTGTATATTAGTGTAGCTCCTAATGCTACCTGTAATGCTTAACCTAGATAGCTCAGGTGATACTCGACATTGGTTTAAGCAGTAGTTCACCACCGTTTCCCTGTAAATTAGCTATTTTCCCTTTGGGTGCTGTTTAACCAGTTGTTTGCTCAGCGTAACTGCTTGCCTCCTGCCCCTTTAAGCACTCCATGTGGAATCCGGGTTGCACAATGCATGTAGGCAAACATTCTCCCACTGAACCACATCCTCAGCCCCACTCGTCCCCATTTTGATGACTATTTTCTGAGTGTCCTACCTTTTTCTTCCTCAGATACACTTGCACAAACATTTCCATGCCAGATTCTTCTGCCAGGAGGTAATTTTCCATCTGGAACATACTTGGCTTTTTTAGAGCAGTTACATCAGCAAGGTTGTGTGCTGACTATGAGAGGACCACATGATTTCAGCTCAGTCTTCTTACTTTCTTCCTTACCACTTGGACCTGAGATAAAGGCCATAGGCCTGTGGACGTGAGTGAGCCTGAAGGTCATGCTCACTCACAAGCAATACCATCTGGTTCAGCTGTGTTCCAAAAGAAAGATTTGAGATGAAAACTACCTTTAGTGACTCTAAACTAATGTCCTCATCCTAAGAGCATACATTTAATATAGTATAGCCATTTGCTTCTGTGTTGTGTCAAAGATGAGTCTAGTTTTTCCACTATTGAATTATACACAGTGGTATAATGGTAAATATGAAATCAGATCTAACTAGTAAGATAAAGTTAACATTGCAGAGTCCCTTAAGAGCTAGAGTATGAATTCCGGCTGGGATTATAGAAGTTATGAGTTTTAGCATTAAAGAAGAGTTGTGATAGGAGGAAAGCAATCTAAAATCCCTGTGAGGTTTCGTGCTTGTGTGTGTTGGTGAGAAACAGGCTCCCTAATGGTAAAATCGTGGAGGGGTGAAGCAGCAGTCTGTGCTTCACAGATGAGCCAGGTAGGGCACCCAGCTAGGAGACTGTCATGTAAGTGGAAGGGACTAGGGACCCATGCTCCTACTTATAGAGCGAGTGGTACCATCCCTTAGGAGATTTAACTGCACTTATAGGTGGAAGGAATCAAGGCACAATTTGACTTGTTGCTTGAAACAAACCACCTTGATACATGAATATGGTTCATCTTCTAGACATTTGTTCTAAAGGATGTATATTCTCTGGAGATCTGTCCCAAGTCCTCAAGCAGCACCTGAAACCAAGCACTGTAGACAAATAACCTATGACAAAACTTGATTAGCAATGACAATGTAAAAAAATGAAGGTAACTGAAATGAAGGTAACTGAAACCCATAGAGAAGAGGGAACTTCTCAGTGTTTATTGTAGGAATGCCATTTTAAATTTAAAATGTTATAAATAATTGTGTAAGTTTCAGTATAGCTTGAAGTTCATACATGAGAAATTTAAAATAAAACAAAACAAAAAACCCTACCTGCCTGAGAAGGTAACAACATTGAGCTCTGAAGTTAGATAAGACATGCCATGGGTATCTGCTGTCTAGAGTTCATGTATTCATAGCCTCTCATTCCAAAGAAGTTAGTCATTACAAAAATAGGTGTGTAGAGCTAGGCATGGTTGTGCACATTCATAATCCCAGTACTCTGGAGGCTGAGGCACAAGGAGCCCCAGTTCAAGGTCAGCATGGACTACATAACAGGATCTTGTCTCCAAAAGAGAGAGAGAGAGGAGAGAGAGAAGAGTGCATGACAGGGTCAAGATCTGAAGAGAGAAAAGAATAAAATGATAGTGTCTTGATTATGAAATTTGATTTGATATATTCTAATTTTATTTTTGAATATGTGTGTGGTTTGTGTATGTGTGTATAGGTGGATTTTTCTGTCCCTCCAGCCAGCTCCCAAATAACCACATGGAGACTTATTATTAATTATGAATGCTCAACAGATAGCTTAGGCTCGTTTATAACTAGCTCTTATAACTTAAATTAACCCATTTCTATTCATTTTACTTTCTGCCTTGTGGCTTTATTACCTTTACTCTGTACTGCTCATGCTGCTTTCCTGCTTCCTCCATGTCTGGCTGGTGACTCTGCCTTCTTCACATTGTCCTCTCTGCCCCAAATATCCTGCCTAGCCATTGGCCATTTAGCTTTTTATTAAACCAATGACAGTAACATCGTCACACAGTGTAAAGGAATATTACACTAATTTCCCCCTTTTTGTCTAAATAAAAAGGAAAGATTTTAACTCTAACATAGTAAAACTACATACAATAAGAACAATTATCAGGTATTGTTTAAATGGAAAGGAAAGGTATTAACTTTAACAAAAGAAACTATATACAATAAGAACACTTATCAAATAAGAATTAGATTTACAATGCCCAGTCCATTTGTATTTGGCAGATTTAGAGAAAATACTCCATTATCTGTCTTCACTTGATGAGTCCAAAGTTTTGTACCTAATTTACTTTCTATCATGACTAAAGAAAACTATAACTATCTAGTCTTTAACCCCATCAAAGATCTAAGAAGGATATAATATTACCTGAGTAAACATTAAGTGCAGAACAAGCAACTTCTAAAACTAAGAAAGGAGAGAGACATCTGGCTCCCTGGACAGTTACCCCAAGGTTCCTTTGCTATGTTGGAGCATCCATCTTCTGCCTGCAAGCCTAGAATATCTGCCAGACTTTTCTGTGAACGGGGAATTTTGAAGGACTGTCCTGACTTGTTTTGGCAGAGTTCAGCAGTCACTTTCCTGTACGTCTTGTAGAATGTCTGGCAGACTTTGTATGAAGCAGGAATTTGGAAAGACTATCCTGCCTTATCTTGGCAAAATTCAACAGTGTTTTTCCTTTGTGTCCTGCTTGTCCAGTTTGTATAGCGTACTATCAGCAGTCAAGACAAGAGCAGTTTTTTGCCCAAATGGCTAGTTTTGCCATGTTGAGAGCAAACTACATATGGAGTATCTTTGATGCCCATCATCTTCTCTGAAGTAAATTGTTGCTGTTATGAAAAGCCCTATGTTAACAAAGCATTTTAAATGCCATATTCTGTAGGTCTTTGAAGTGTTTGAAGACCATCTGTCTATCTAAAATATATCTCTGTTTGACCTTAAAAACATACCTAACATGACTACAAGTTTGATTATTGTAGGTGGTTACTAAACTGCATTTCTTTATTATCCTAAATAGCTTCCAAGGACTAAAACATTACATTTTTAAATAAGCTGCATAGGTACAATACCTTAAATAAGAATAGAAACATACATAAAGTATAATAAAAATAACTTTCAATTTGTATCAATATATAAAAATCCATACCAATGTAAAATATTTGAGACTAGTAGTAGTTCAAAAGTAGACTCAGCAATCCACTCTTTTATCCCATCATTTCTATACTGTATCCCCCCTTTTTCTCTTCAGAAAGAGATCCCTGAATCTACTCTCCTTTGTTTAGTTTTTTTTTTGACCATGACTAATAAGTTTGTAACCAACCCTCCTAAACAACGACAAACATCCATAACCCACTGACCAAAACCATCCACCCCATCTTTTGGGAATGTGGGTATTGTGTTCTCTAGACTGTTTCCTGTTGTCTGAGGGTGATGGCATCTTTGGGGGACTCTTAGAAAATTATGATAATAGTCAAGTCCTGGCTAGAATAGTCTGTAAGGCTAGACCATCTCAGCCTGTTCTGCATGCATAATTCTGAGGAAACTGCAACATAAGCATTCTGAGAGGCTGGATATCAGCCACTTGTTTTCATTGGTGTCTGGTCCCCTTGTTCTGAAAACACACAAACTTACAAAAGTAACATCCATATCTGCGTTAATACAAGTATGGACTGTGCATTGTACATAAGCCAGCCGAAGATGATTATTTGTTTTATGTTTGAGTGGGTAAAATATACGTTACTTGTCTTGTAGTTATTTTTGTTTTTGTTTTTTTGAAAGTCTTTCTATGTAGCCCTGACTGTCTTCTAACTCATTATTTACACCAGACTAGCCTTGAACCTATGGAAAATCAACTTGCCTCTGCCTCCATAAACTATTACAATTTTATCTATAATGCCAGACCTGGTCACACACACACCTTTAATCACAGCACTTGGGAGACATAGGCAGGTAGATCTCTGAGTTGGAGGCCAGCCTGGTCTACATAGCTGAGTTCTAGGACAGCCAGGGCTACATAAAGAATGGAAGGAAAGAAATGAAAAAAATATTATAGCTGGCACAGTGACAAACACCTTTAGTTCTAGCATTCAGAAAGCAGAGGCAGGAGGAGGACTTTCCAAAGTGGAAGCCAGCCTGACTACATAGCAAGTTGTAAACCAGCCAGAGTGAGACAGTCTCCCCTCTCCAAATATATGAATAAAAACTAGAATTAGCTATGAATTGAGGTTCATAAACTTACTTAAATGCCCCAAAGTAGAGATTCTAAGGTATCTTTGAATGAGCACAGATCATGTGTGTGTATTTATAAAAAAAAAATTGTGTGTGTGTGTGTGTGTGTGTGTATGTGTGTGTATAACTTTCCCTGTTTTATTTTTTCTATTTGAAAGTCTTTTAAAATTTTATTTTCAGTGGATGATTTCTTGATTCTTTCATCTACTTTGGGCCTGCTTCATGTTTCCCCTTCTACTGCACAGTTTACCTACTAGTGTTTACTGACCCTTGTCCCCTGCTAACATGAAGGCAGAAATTATGGGTGTTTATTTTAGTAGTCATGTTTCTAGCATGTGCTGATATTTTATTTGTGCTGAAATGTGGTGATATTTTATTTGTATGTTAATAAATAAACTTTGCCTGGAGGTCAGAGGTCATAGCCAACCATAAACGAAAGTCAGGTAGTGGTAGCACACACCCTTAATCTGATCACATGGCAGGCAGAGTCTCTGTGTTCAAGCCTTTAATCCCAGTAACAACCATAGAGACCTGGAGGTCTGTATAGACAGGCAGTGACAAGGAAGTGATGTGGCTGGGCTTAGAGCCAATGAGAAGGCAGAACAGCAAGGCAATAAAGGCACAGGTTAGACAGGAAGAAGCTGATTCGGTTCTCTTGGGAAGCAATGGCGGTGTGGTAAGCTAAGGTTAGTTTGGTGACTATCACTCTTGCTCTGATCTTTACAGCTTGCACCCCTGTATTCGGCTCTGTTTCTTATTTAATAAGACTGTCACAGGAAATGGTAGAAAGGCAATCACTTACATTTAAAACAGTATTTAAGTTCTCTATCAGTAGAATGTTGTATAAGCCTTTTGATTTCCTTAGTCTCTGATGTCACTGCTGTCGGACATTGGCACATTCTGCATTGGTAAAGGCTGTTTACGTTCTAACCTTGCGCACCCATGTGTGTTTGAATGTATATACATGTGGTACATATGTATAGCACTTGCTCCAGATTGAGGAGAGTCTCTCTCTTCCCACAGATCTTAAACCTCACTCAGGCACTGAGAGATGGGAAGAGTCCTGTGCAGCTGGTGCAGATGCCGGGTGTGATCGTGGAGTGCAGTAAAAGCGGCGGCCAAGGGCGGGTTGTACACCTAGGCAGCTCCTTCACACAGACCGTCCACTGCAGGAAACCATTCTTTTCTTCCTGGTAGCAGATGTAAGGGGAACAACTGTGTGGTGTTACTCTTCTGATAAAATATTACACTGATGTAAATCTGCTGCTGAGAGCACCACTTGCCAAAACCTCAAATAATTCAAGTCTTTAAATATAGACAAAATAATACTATATTTTGAATGTAATCAAAAGTTTACGATTTTTTCTCCAAATATTAAATTTCTATTTCAGGGAAGAAGTGATATATCTCCTATACTGTATTTTTATAGAAAATTTGTACTTTATGTTGTTATTACTTTAAAAAGTAATTTTGTGGTTTACACATGCTAGCATGACTATAATTGTTTTCTAGAATTCCAACTAGAAAAGAAAGGTTGACTTTGGATGCTGTAACTTTTTATATACTTTTTAAACATGAGAAGAATCTTCTTGCATTCATTCCAAAAGACCTTTAAGGATGGCCAAGCCAGAAACTGCTCTTGTAGACTCTTCACAGAGTCGCCAGTGAGAAAACAGGGAGACTAAAGCTCCATTTGAAAGCTGCTGGTTTAAAACTGGAAGAAGGGCCCAAACGTGGGCACTACTGGGGACCTGGAAGGTAAATGCTGCCCAAGTAACAGACAGATGACCATTATTTTTGTACTTTGATATCTTTGCTGGTGAGCTCTTCTGTTTTAATGGGGGAGGAAAATATAAAGACATCTCCCCTCCTTTTTATAAAAAGGAAATAACTGAGAGCTAAATGGAATAATGTGAAATTAAGGGAGAGCTCCAGTATTTTAAAATTACAACATTGCTTTAAAAATCCCCTTTTGTTTCTCATATGGGATCATTTGAAAATTAGTACTTCAAAATACTAATCTTAACCATTTAGTACGTCAGTTAGTGTTGAACATCATTGCAAAGTAAACCATACCTACCCCAAAGCGTATACTGAATTTCAGTTGGGGTCAAGGGTCAGAAAGCCTTGGAAACAGTAGACCCACTCTGAATCGGAAGGGAACATAACTCAGACCATCCACATGGATTTTAAACATTGGTTCTTTGTTGCATCGTGAGCATCTCTGTGCCCTTTGGAATTTGTAGCACTGTTTAGTCACCAAGGCATGTAAGTGGAAATGAGCCCAAAGGGGAAATGTGACTGCAGAGAAGTGAGCACTGATGTCTTGCTTCAGGCTCAAAACCTTTCATTTGTAAATGTGTCGTCTTAGGATTTTGTAATGAGCTATTCTTGTATGAAAGTGTCTCCAGGTGGTGACATTAGGGTGGGCAGACTCGCAGTCTCCTGTCACATCTGTACCTGAGTCTCAGTGATGTAATGAGTGAGCACACCGCTGCCCGAGTGCTCAGTTGGAAACCTGTGCCCTCCTACCTCTTCTACCTTCCATTAGCTCAGGTTGGAGATCATGGAAACTTAAGTGGAGTATCCACGTATACCACCGCCTGTTGGCAGATACTAGTCATTAAAATGTGCCTTTCTAAGATGTCTTCTGCCAGAGAGGGCAGAGTTGCCTTTGCTGTAGTGTGGCTTTCACAAAAAGATGTTTTTCAGTATTTTGAGAATTGCTGTATTAATTGTTATAACAAAGAACTTAGTAAACTGCTACTGTTCTATAGTCTAAAATTAAAATAGTTCAAGAATATTTTTAACTGTCTGGCTGTGTTAGAATATTGAGATATTTAAAGATTACAAGTGAAAGTACTTAGGCTGTGTTTTGTAAACATTCATGAACTTAATTGTTATTTAAATATTGTGGGATTTTTTTAATGAGTATATTTATATTGTCAAAAATGATAAGCAGAAGGAATAAAAATCATTGTCTTGAGGCTACATTGCTCCTGTGTATTAAATTTTTAGAATGCTTATAGCTATGTTTATAAACTGGCATATGTACCAGTTACCTTTGTGTTGCTGTGGTCACACACCTGACAAGAAGTAATTAAGGGTGAAAAAGCTTGTTTTGACTTAAGGTAGGTACCCTGCCTCCCCAGAGCTGAAATTAAAGAGTGTGCCGCCACCACCTCCCGTTCCTCTGGAACCTTACTCGGTGCTCCTAGCCACTGGACCACCTCTCTTCTCTCTCTTTTTTTAGTTTCATCATGCTGTTTAATCTAGCACATGGTCTAGAGAGGCTTGTAGCAAGAGTACAAATCCTTGTCCAGCATGTCTCCTAGAGACTCTTTCATCCACTGCTCTGTTTGGCCACTAGCCTCTTGTCTCTCATTTCAGCAATGGTGAGGCGGATTCCTTTTCCTCGGGGAAGAGAAATCCATGGTTTGTGGTCGTTCCACAGTGTTCAGGCCATCATTGTGGGGAAGGTATGGAAGCAAGAAAGTGAGGCACCTGGTTACACTGTACCCACAGTAAAGAGGTAGAGACTGGACAGGAAGGGGGCTGAGTTAAAAAAAAAACTCAAGGCCTGTCCTTGAGTGACCATCCTTGAGACCCACCCCCGGTTGGGGGTAAAGTACTGAAACACGTGAGCCCGTGGAGGAACACTGTCATTAAATCACAACAGTGCACTTTGTTTCTTACTTTGGATCTTCTCATGGGGTGCTGAGGGTGGAACCCAGGGCCTTTCACATGCTAGACTGCACCACTGAACTACATACTGAGAAGCATTACTTATCATATACTTAGTTATAGGGTTTAACCCTTTATTATGCCAAAAGGGGTATGTGTGTGTGTAACTGAAACTTTTACATTTGAGACATGTTCATGAAAATGATATGATTGATATGATTCTTTCTAAGTTAGAGTACTGTGCTAGTAATAGTAAATAAGACTTTACTGAACTCAGTGTGCTTCGATGAGGTTACACCTTCAGGGTCTGTAGCAACATGTGACAGACAAGCAGCTTGAAGGTTTTATAGAGCCAGCTGCCTTCCCTAGGCTGCTTGGACAGCTGTCCAGATAGGAGCAGAGATTCTCGGTACTAGCCTACCTTTCCATCCTCTTTGCAGTTAGTGTGGGACGTGTGGTTCCGTTCTGGCCAGAAATTCCAGAGCCAGCAATGAAGCTCCATGATGGAGCTTGCCTTTGTCTCCATTTGGTTGTGAACAGGAACTTGACTAAGTGGAAGTAGCCTGGGCACGGCAATTCTGCTGGAGGAAGGCCACCCAGAAAGTTGATTGGTGGCATGAGACTGTCACAGGGGTAAACAGGGAAGACTGGTCACTGAAATTCCAAATTTAATCATCACTGTAATATAGACTGTCTTGTCCTGAGCGTTATCGTATAAAAAGAAGATTATACATCACTTTAAAGTTTAGAAAATGCTCAGAGGCAGGATGGAAGCAGCAGCGGTGGCTTTTTAATCTCCCTGAGTCGTCATGTAGCAACCAGGAAAGCAGACCTGTGATGGAGTATCCCTGAATCCTGGCATTAGAGTAGTTTCTGTTCAGTCCGTCAGCAAGATCACATGGAAACAGCTGTGGAGGAGCCGCAGAGAGAAGGTAACAGGAACTTGATGATGGGGGAGGTTCAGTAGCCAGTCAGTCAGGAAAGGCTCGCGTTAGCAGAGGGAACTGCAGAGCGATGGTGCTGGGACGGCCGGGGGACCGCCAGGGATTGCACTGGACAGAACCATCTCAGAAGCAAGGCCTGGCAGGTAGAGAAAAGGATCCGGTACTGATGAGAGAGGTGGCCGAATGAGCCCAAATTCACATTGACAAAGGAAGCATCGTGGTGAGTAAAGGAGAGAGCCTGAAACTCTGAAGCTAAGGAACAGTCCTGGCCCACACTCACCCACCCCCCACCCCCTGCCCAGGAAAGGAAGCTTGAAAAAAAAAAAAGGAAAATTGACCTCAGTTATACATGACTACAACTTCCAACATGGTCTCAAAAACACAAGGTAACAGTCTTAAAACAATGAGAACATCACAGAAACTGACCAGTGAAGCAGAGCAAACAGTAATCTGGTTTTTGGTTTTTGTTTTGGTTTGGTTTTTCGAGACAGGGTTTCTCTGTGTAGCTTTGTGCCTTTCCTGGATCTCGCTCTGTAGACCAGGCTGGCCTTGAACTCACAGAGATCCGCCTGCCTCTGCCTCCCGAGTGCCGGGATTAAAGACGTGTGCCACCATTGCCCAGCCAGTAATCTGGTTTTTTACGAGTGTATTGCCATGCTGCCCAGGTTTGTCTCTGCCTTTTGTGCTCAGTGATCTGGTCAGTCTCCCCAGTGGCTAGGTCCACAGGTGGACACACCATCACACCTAGTTTAATCTAACATTTAAAAACCTGCTGAAGGAGGAGTTTTAAGAAGCAAAGACAGAACAACATCACATTAAAATCAGATCTAAAGGAAGTGGGTAAGCCATAGAGTCAAGCTCTTAGTACATGAGAGCTGACAGAGCTCACAGGAAACGCTACAGATAAAAACGTGTCTCAGAAATGAAATAGAACAAAAACAGACGACACCGAAGACCAGAGCAGAAACATGACAATAAGTGTTGGAGAGCCTGACCCACAGAGAAGGACATCAAGTGTACACCATACAAGGAAAAGGTGTAAAGATAAGAAACACAACAACTTGAAGATGACTTCATTATGTAGAAAAATGCAAAATCTACATAGTTAACTAGTAGGATTAAAAATGAGTTTTAAAGCCGGGCGGTGGTGGTGCATGCCTTTAATCCCAGCACTCGGGAGGCAGAGGCAGGCAGATCTCTGTGAGTTCGAGGCCAGCCTGGTCTCCAAAGCTGTTCCAGGAAAGGCGCAAAGCTACACAGAGAAACCCTGTCTCAAAAAACCAAAAAAAAAAAAAAGTTTTAAATTAAGTAATTTTGAAGATCAATTAGAAAAAAATTAACTGGGCGGTGGTGGTACACACCTTTAATTCCAGCAATCGGGAGGTAGAGGCAAGCCGATCTCTTGAGTTCAAGGCCAGCCTGGTCTACAGAGTGGGTTCCAGGACAGCGAGGCCTATTAAACTGTTAAACAGAGAAACTCTGTCTTGAAAAACAACAAAACAAAACAAAACAAAAAGAAAAAAAATTCTAATAGCACTACTTGTCAATAGCATCAAAACACATTAGATCTTAGGTCCAAACTGAAGATACATTGGATTTCCACACTGGGCTATGAAAGAGCTGAAAATAAGAATTTAGGGGTTGATGGTAGCTCAGTGCTAGGAGCTTTGCCCTACCTACATGATCAAGGCTCTAGATTCAGTTCCTGGTATCACACAAAATAAGATGTATTCACATGAACAGAGGGGCTTATACTTGAAAATATTAAAGGCTACTTCTCAAATTTATCGACTGAACACAAAATACTGAGATATTTTGGTTAACATTGAACAGGAAGTTCTGAAGTGCATATGAAAATGTTTTGGCCAAAATAACTAGAAAAGAACAGTTGGAGGAAGTATTTTACTGGGTCTCAAAACTGAAAGCTGTTACCAGGCAGTGTGGTACCGATAAACAGATCAGTATTCTCAGAGAATTCAAAAGGAAACCCTAGCCATGTGGTAAACTGATTTTTAACAAAGATACCAAAGTAACTCAGAGGGAAAGAGCCTTTTCAATAAAGGATACATACAGTAGTAGCCAGATAACAGACAGGCACACACATCAACATCCAGATGCCCTTCGCCACCTGTATAGACCCACAAGAGTTTGTAAATGCACAGAGAAACATTCCTGCAATCCCAGTCTTGCAAGCCAAAGGCAGGGGGGATCACAAGTTCAAAATGGCCAGTTTGGGCTTTGTACTGGGACTTCCTCACCACCAATAAGAGAACTGAAAGTTCTAGAAGCAAATAGGTGGTCTTGTTGACCATCTTAGGGTTTCTATTGCAGTGATAAAACACCACGACCAAACACAGCTTAGGGAGGGGAGGGCTGATTTCATTTCACATTCCAGTCCATCACTGAAGGCAGTCAGGGCAGGCATGCATCTTGTGCTTAGGATTTTGGTTATGTGTACAAGTAGATTCCTTGGAGTAAGTAGATTCCTTGGAGTGTAGTGACAAAACATAGCAAAGCTATTGTAAACTTATTCTCTTAACCCAACAACGCAGAGTTAACCTGGGATTTTGAAAAGAAAAGGCCCCTGTGGTCACGGGGAAGAGATGATCCAGAAGTGATTCCTTGAGGGCAGATGTGATGTCTCAAAAGATTCCTCGTGCCTGGGTCTGGTCTATTAAAAAAAAAAAAAAAAAAAAGTAATCCAGCAGTTGAGGTGGCTGGGGTTCCTGGGAGTCCTCTTGCTGGTCTTTGAGATCTGAACCTCGAGAGCACGTAATTTCAATAAGTAGCAGCTAATCCCTGCAAGTGAAGAGATGTTTCTTTTTCCTGCTTGCAGGAGTCTCACTTGAAGGCTTCAGAAGCTCCAGACAGTAGCAGCAAAGAACTGGCAGCCTCCCCAGCCTCAGGGGTGAGAGGGTTATGTAAACATCCACGGAACAGGGCCTAGGAAACTGGTCTAACCAGATGGTAGGTGCCTGATGCCACTGGGGTGAAGAACACTGCCTTTCATCTCAGTGTGTTTTGGGGAACATTCTGTAGTAGTGGAAATGGGGAAGCGCTTTGCAACCACATGCTGTTTCAGGCCAGAGTGGCAACTGCCTAGCTTGGTTACTAAACAGTTTAGCATCTGGCCGCCTTTGTTCTCTGCTACCTTCGAGGAGACTGGAGTGCGTACCGCCCCAGATCTCTAACTTAAAATGCCATTATCTTCCTGGGACAGCGTCTGCTCCGCTTGTGTGCACAGCAGGTATGACGACCCCGATGTCAAATCTCAAAGGCCTACAGCGCAGGCTGAGTTGTCAGCTTTGGTGCAGGAATTTGGTGTCAGCCCTGGAGGACTGTCAAGGAAAAGGCCTCTGACTGAGCAATGAAGCTAAAAAGACTGCCGTGGAAACTATGCACAGTGAGGCCGGGGAGTTTGGGTTTACAGTGCATGTGTGGGCGGCGTGTGGATTGTCAATGTACACGGACGGGGGCGGAAACTCACTTTGACTTACCTGTTCTGTTTTCCCAGGTGCTATGCTCAAGTTTCCCAGGCTGCACGGGACACTACTTGTTGATCCTTCTTCCCTGCTGTGTCCCTGGTCGGCCTCCATACTCCTCAGTTTCTGTTGCTTTCTGCCAGTAGCAGACACAGCAGAAGAAAGAGACGAGGACCAAAGGGGAGGGGAGGTGGGAATCTTCACCCTCCAGCCTCAGCAGACCACTTTGGAGAGTATACATGTTTTAGCAATCCTCGTTTGTGTGCCTGTGTGTCCTGATACTTTTTTTTTTTTTAACCCAAAGCTTCTGCCCTGGTGGCTTGCCATGGTTTCCTGAGTCCTATGGAAGACCTTATATCTTGTAGGATTGCCCTTGCCATAATTTTTTCTCTTTTTTTTTTGTCATGGGGGGAGGGGGGGCAGCCAGAGAAGACCTCTTAGACACAATTTATTGTCAAGTGAAAGTCTTTATTCCAGCTGGCTAGGACTACACTCGAGTATTCAGGACCCAAGTGTAGCACTGGGTGTTCAGGTGAGGGGCTTTTAAAGGCAAAACCCCATCCTGTTATCTGGAGTAGCAGCTGCAGAGGAAGGTTTTGCACAAGCAAGCTGTTTAACAGAAGCTATGATATGCAGTTAGCTGGAGAGGAAGGTTTTGTATAAGCGAGCAGTTAAACAGAAGCCAAGATAAAGTTAGCTGGGGCATTTTGACCTCTGCTTCCTAGAAAGGAGTTAGGTCGTTTTCCAAGGGGCTTTCCATCAAGGAAGTCAAATTCTAGTCAAACCTAAAATGGTCTCAGCAAGAATACAAGATGGAGTGTTTCATGAATCCTAAACGGTCTTATAATAAAATCCTGGAGCCAGATATCAGGGTGAAAGCTGAAAGATCAGAGAAGCAGAGCAAGCCACAGCCACCACCACTTACCTCACCAACTCCTCAACCTGAATGAACAAGTTCCTGTCTCCTCCCGCCTTATATTCCTTTCTCTGCTCAGCCATATCACTTCCTGTTTCAACCTTCCTAGTGCTAGGATTAAAGGTCTGTGCCACCACTGCCTGACCTCTGTGGCTAACTGTGGCTGTCTCTGTTCTCTGATCTTCAGGCAAGTTTTATTTCTTAGATTACAAACAATATTACCACAATGGAGGAATCTCTGCATTGTCATAGCCTGTTATAGTTTCCAGAAACTGTTGTCTCCCCTTGGCTCCATGTGATGGCTAATTTATGTTTTAAATTTAAATTACTGTGCTTAAGAGATCTACAAAACAAAAACGCCCCACTTGTCCAAGGACAGATAACTTCATGGAAAGCTGGATGCTGTTCATATAAGATAACAAGTCCAGTGTTTTCACTTCTGTAAAGAAGCATGGTTGTACCAATCTCACAGGATGTGTGCTTGATCACACATAGGCAGGAGGTACATAGGAAGTATGTCAGGATGTATGCTTGCTCCTGATTAAATGAAAGTTCAAAGGATGTAGCTTTGTGCTGGGGGTACCATTCTGTACACTATGAATAAATAATCTGCTTTGGGCTATGGCAAGACAGCTTAGAAGCAGGTGGTAAATCCAAGCAGAGATACAGAGAGAAGAAAGGAGAGGAGAGAGAGACACTAGCCACCACTGAAGGAGCAGCAAGATGCCAATAGACCGGTAATGCCATGGCCACATGGCAACTTATAGATTAATAGAAATGGGTTAAGTTATAAGAGCTAGCTAGCAAGAAGCCTGCCATAGGCCATACAGTTTGTAAATAATTTTAAGCCTCTGTGTGTTTACTTGGGACCAAGTGGTTGTGGGATGCAGGTGGGAGAGATACATCCCGACTGTGGGCTAGGCAGGACACAGGAAATCTTCAACTACAGCCTTGTGGGTTTTTCTTTTCTTCTTTCCTTCTCTCTCTCTCTGTCTCTGTCTCTGTCTCTCTCTCTCTCTCTGTCTCTCTCTGTCTGTCTCTATCTCTCTCTGTCTCTCTCTTTGTCTGTCTCTCTCTCTCTCTCTCTCTCTCTCTCTCCCTCTCCCTCCCTCCCTCCCTCTCTACTTCCTTCCCCTTTTTTTCTTTTTCTTTTTGTTTTCTAGACATGGTTTTTCTGTGTAGCCCTGGCTGTCCTGGAACTCACTATGTAGACCAGGCTGGCCTCAAACTCAGAGATCCACCTGCCTCTGCCTCTTGAGTAGTGGGTGCCACCACCACCTGACTCAGGTTTTGTTTGTATAAGCCCTTGACTAATGTAATTCGGTACTATACTCTGGGTCTCTTGATTATGAACCTGGCCAGTATCCATGGTCCTGGCCCATATTTAATAAAGCTTGCTTCATATTTGGCTCAAAAATTGCGGTGGTGGTCTTATTCTCGCCCAGTGGGATTAACATCTGTAGAATGGGAAAGAAATGGCACTGGTCAATCAGACTTCTTGGTGATTTAGCTTAACTTTACCCACAATTTAGAAAACAGCCCCTCTATGAAACCTCCCTCAATACCCCACTTGAGTGTGTCTTCTGATTCTGGCTAGGATCCTACGTGCCACAGAGGTGATGTCATTTGATTCTTTCTTTTCTCAGAAGAGCTATGTGTTGTTATCCCACATACACCCAGAAAAGTTCAGACCAGCTAGAATACTTGCGGAGTTTATATAATTTGTAATTTATATGTGGGAGAGCAGGATACAGATTGAAGTCCCTCTGACTCAGCCCCACCATTTCTCCTGCCTGAATTACCCTGGGTTGGCTCTCAGGTTCCTAGGCCTGGGGGTACCTTTTCATAAGACAATGCTTTGCAAACCTGCTTGACTCCTTTGAAATGAAATCCATAGTTACTGTAGAACAGTACATTTGAAACAACAAATTTCTCTTCTTTTCTCTTCCTCCTCCTCCTCCTTTTAAGCAGGGTCTTATGTAGCCTAGGTTGGCTTTGAATTCAGTGTGTAGCAGAGGATGGCCATGAACTCGATTTTCCTATCTCTTCCTCCAAAATGCTAGAGTTACATGCTTATGCTGCCATGCCCAGGTTTTGTGTGTGTGTGTGTGTGTGTGTGTGTGGTGGGGTGGGAGGGTTGAACCTAGGACTTTGTGCATGTCAGGCAAGCATTCTACCAACTGAGCTGCAGTCTCAGCTTCTAAACACCTAATTTCAGGTAATAATTCAGTGAATGGAAAGACAGCTACGTCTAATACAAGCCCAAGATTCTCTCACTGTCACCCTCATTCTGGGGGTGTCTGGGCTCAGACACCTTTTGAAATGCTGAGTCTAGTTAGTTTCTGCTAATATCAGCCACATATTCCTTCAAGGGCCATCTGGGCAGGGAAGGGTTAACTCAGAACAAACAAAGCATTAACTGTGTGCATGTTATGCTAGTGATAAATAACACGCTTTACTGATTTCATTTTACAATACAGAGTACAAGTGTGTCTCTATGATATACAATACCAAAGTATCCTTCTCTGTCTCCTGTCCCCTCTCAGTTCCCTGACTCAAAACAGAGGATTCCAAGTTCAAACTATCTCTGTCTCTACATGGCCTTTATCTCTATAATCTCCATGTTACCCTCCAATGTCCTCTTCTAGTTGTACTGTCTTCAGTATTTTTCTATTGCTGTAACACAGCACGATGATCACGACAACTTCCAAAAGAAAGCATTTAATTTGGGGCTCACGGTTCCCCAGGGCAGTAGAGTCCATTCATAACCATCATGGCAGGAAGCATGGTAGCAGGCAAACAGGTACGGTGCCGGAGCAGTGTACAGAGTTTGTGTCTGATTCACAAGCACAAGACAGACACTGGGAATGGTGTGGGCTTCTCTCTGTTTGGTTTTGTTTTTTTGAGACAAAGTTTCTCTACCTGGAACTCACTCTGAGAACCAGGCTGTCTGCCTGCCCCTGCCTCCTGAGTGCTGGGATTAAAGGTGTGTGCCACCATGCCTAGCTTTGGTATGGGATTTTCAAACCACAAAGCCCACCCCCAGTGACACATCTCCAAGGCCACACCTAATCTTTCCCAAATAGTTCCACAACCGAGGACCAGGTATTCACTATATAGGCCTATGGGAGCTATTCTTATTCAAACTACCACAGATACTCTTAGAACCATCGGGTTTAGGACCGCTCTAACCTACCACCATATTCTCAGCTTGATGAACAACCTGGTATTTCTGACAAGCCTAACTCGCAGGAAGGTAATGTGAGTTCCGGGTGGACAGGAATCTTGGAGAACACCTTCGGCCCACCATTTGTACAGCTCTCTTCTGTAGCAGATTCTTATCTCAAGGTTTCCATTTTACATTTCTAGAGGGCACAGCCACTTTCAAACATGAGTCCTGTTTCCTCCAGCCCTTCTCTCTAGCTTTCTTGCCAGAAAGGCTTTGCAAGCGGGAAACAGGGGCTGGGCTGCTCTTCCAGATTTGATGAAAGGCTTTTTGCAAACTTCCAGATGTACAGGGTTGTCTTTGTCTTGCTTTGTGGGAGACAGGGTCTCCTGTATACAAGGCAATCACTCTGCCACTGAACTAGACTCGTGTTCAGGGCTGTTCTGGCTTCCTAGAGACCCACTCCATGGGACTTTTGCCTAGCACATCAGCCATGCTAGGTAAAGGCCAGATGTGGTGGCACATGCCTATAATCCCAGTGCTTTGGAGGCCGAGGCAAGAAGATGAACACAGGTTTGAGGCCAGGTTGTTGCAATGCTGAATTCCAGGTCAGCTAGTGATACACAGTGAGACCTGGTCTCTAAATACAAAAAACAATCAAAATACAACAACAACAAAAAAGCTCAGTGAGTCTCAATAGCTCACAAGAGGGTGGCGGTTCCAGGGTGTGTAACTCTTCAGTGTTGTCAATGTTTTTCAAAGGTTTCAGAAGTCCCCCATAGTCCCTTTACATCCCATGCCTTCCCGGCCAAGTTTCCATGGTTGGAGCTTTTCAGGGCTGGGAAGGGAAAGCAGAGAGAAGACGTCTTGGGGGCTTCAAGATCAGCTCATCAGGGTTAAGTTCTGGGACTGGGGCAGTAAAGCAAAGACTGCTAAGGAAACCACATTCTACCAAGAACCTAGAAGACTTGGGGGAGCCTAAGAGGAAGAGCTACCTGTGGTAGAGAGTGCAGCCAAGGTTTGGAACTTGACTGGAAAAGGATGCCACAGTAGTGACTACACACTTCCATCATGATGATTACAGTGTCAGTCATGATTGGTTGTGAGTGACGGGACCAACCTTCTTCAACAGGCTTTAGGGGACTACCAGAAGATAGAGACAATGGTAAGACATCCTCTATAAAATGATCTGGCTTCATTCATAGTCTTTGAAGGACATTTGGGGGTTGGAGTTCTCGAAGGACAATGGGATAGACTTCCTGGTGCTTGTAGGAGTTCACTGCTCTGTCCAGAGCCTTTGTGGGAAGAGTTTCTGAATTCATTGGGTCTTAGCCTTAGGATTAAGCTCTGAATGATGAGACATGTGGCCAGAGTCCATCCCAGTGCTCAGGTCTCTTTTCAGTTTCCATCAGAATCCTCCCAAGGCTCTCAGCGTATCTCTGCACCCAGTATGAACTAAAGACATTATAAGGCAATAAAAACAATCATAACTTACTAATGACTATCATAACCATCTTGGCCAGCGCTTATATAGTCTATTAATCATAGCTAACTCCTCATAACGACATTGCAGTCATTGATTGGATATACACACAACAGTGTTCTAGAAAATTAGGACCTTGGCGATATTGTACTGATCTTCTTAGTTGTGTTGAGTCTACTCTAATGTTTATGTAACAAAATCCCCTAGTGGCACAGTTCCTAGAATACATGCCTGCCTGTTGTGAACTGGTAACTGTGGGCCTAAATATAAGGCATGGGTTTTTTTTCCCTCACCAAAGTTCTTCATCAAAAGAGAAAATTGCATTATTTTTGAAGCCTACATTATCTTTTAAATTATGTGGTAGTTTCTCATGTACCTTATTCAGATTAACATTTGTTGATCTTTGTATGTGTGTATTTTGTTCTGTGTTAGGGATACTACAAAATGACACATTTGACAATTTTATTAACAATCAGATGTGTGTATGTGTGAGTCTTGGCTACTACTACCACCATGCTTGGAATTGTATAGACTAATTTCTCCCCGTTACTTTCTTTCAAAATTAATTTTACCCAATTTTTTGCCTTTTCCTATACATTTCAGAATAATGCTTTGAAATTGCACTAAATCAGTCTGCATTAAACCTGGGAGGAACTGGCATCTTTACTGTGTTTCGTCTCCCATGTAATGAGCAGGCTATGCTTCCACATTTATTTAGATCTTTCTTGATTTTTTTCAGCAACATTTTCTAGTTTTCTGCTCTGAGACCTGTGCATGTTAGACTTATACATGCTCCATTTATTTGGGAATTCTAAGTAGTATTCTAAATTATATGTTTAGACGATCATTTTGTATGTTATTCTCATATCTTGCAATTTTGCCAAATGCAAATTAAACTAGAAGTTATAAAAACTGTAGATTATTTGTTATTTTCATAGAAAATTGTCACTGGCAAATGGGGACATTCTTTTCCTGATGTACAAATATCAGTGGGAATCCAATAATCAAGTACAACAGTAGGTGAGCTCCAGGCATGGTGATGCATGCTGGTAATCCCAGTATTTGGGAGGAGACAGACAGGAGTTCAAGGTCATACTCTGCTACTAGGGAGTTGGAGGCTGGGCCTGGGCTACATGAGACCCTGACACAAAACAAAACAAAACAAAACAAAAAAACAAAACAAAACAAAACAATGGGATAGCTGAGCTGTTAGCTAGGTCAGCTATTGTTTTAGCTGGGCAGTGGTAGCCCACGCTTTAGTCCCAGCACTTGGGAGGTAGAGGCAGGTGGATCTCTGTGGGTTCGAGGCCAGCCTGGTCTACAAAGTGAGTTCCAGGACAGCGAGAGCTGTTACACAGAGAAACCCTAACTCGAAAAAACCAACC